>RCUC01124602.1:0-89277 GCA_003697995.1 Taxidea taxus jeffersonii | reverse complement strand
TTTTTTTGTGTTTTTTTTTTTTTCCTTTTAGAGGTTTGCCAAATTTGACCAACAGGAATGGATAATAAGATTGTGCTTTAAACAAACTTTAAAAAAGTATGTTGGTACTTTTTATCAATGCTCGTTTAATGCACTGTCATTTTAGGAAAGTGATTCCAGCTCTGTTTCCTGGTATCTCTGGCAACAAATGTGTGGATATATCAGAAATAGTATTTGTTTGTATAAAAATATATTCCTCATGCCTTTTGATTCCTCCCCGATAGAGCAGGCATTTTGCACTTGATATGCAGAGAGTAACAATTGGTCCATTTTAGTCAACTGCCTTAAGAACCCAGTTCCCAGGAGCACCTGGGTGGCACCTGGTCAGTTGAGCACCGGCTCAGGTCCTGATCTCAGGGTCCTGAGATTGAGCCCTGTGTAGGGCTTCTAGCCCAGTGGGGAATCTGTTTGTGATTCTCTCTCCCTTTGACCCTCCCCCTTCCCCGCACTTATAAGCAGCCACTCATGCTTTCTCTTTCTCTCTCCCAAATAAATAAATAAATAAATAAATAAATAAATAAATAAATAAAATCTTAAAAAAGAACCCAGTTCCCACCAGGTAAAACAACCTTCCAAAACCTTCCTTCCTCTCCCCTTCCTTTCCAGCCTGTACCCTTAGTATATCACTTGTAAACACCGCCATGGAAGGTTTGGGTGCTTTAATTGGTGCATCTGAAAGGGTGGACAAAATTAACCATTTCCAAGTGACCGAAGCCAGTCTACTTCCTTACTTGGAAGATTACAGAAGTATTTGCCTTTCAGTACATTAGATCTGCAGCTACATTAGTTGTCTCTGTGCCTTTGGATTTTGCAAAAGGAAACTGAAATCCAGCAAGTCGTATTAGGAGCCCATTCAAAAAGTGAACAAAAAAGCAAATGAAAACAACCCAGAACGAAGTGGTATATTTTTCACTTTGCGTCTTGTAGGCATAAGTCCCTTCTTTATAATTTGCTATTTTTTCTGAGAGGTGGTGGATTTTCACTTCAGAGGCAAACAATATCATGACAAGACAGCCACAGGATCCTGCAACAGAAGGAACAAACAATGTGTTGGCACAAATCTTTCCTGACTGTAAGGGACGGGGAAGGGAGTCAGTGTGCAAACTAGAGAAAGCCTTTACCATCGTCCTCATTTGCATTCTTCTGCAAAAAATGCATCATTTCAAACTAGTAATCATGAGCCTGATTCTCCAACTGATGGGTAGTAGGCCCTGAGTTATGTCTCTGCATGAATACTTGGTGGGAGGGGGAAGGGGAGAGTCTAGCTGATCTCACCAAGGCTGGGAGATGTTCCTTTCTGATGATGAGAAGACTGCATTGCTGGGCACCTTAAGAGCGCAGTGGTAGAATGAGGCTACAAAGCAGCCACTGCTGTGATGTGGCTTCAAGAGAACAAATTTATCTATACTTCACAGGCCACATAGGAAAAATGTCGGTCATACAGCCCTGTAGTGAAAGAGCCTAGGGCTTCCTTCAGAAAGGTTGCTTGCCTTCCTCTCTCCACCAGCTCCCACCTGGCCATAGCTGCACACAAGAGTCCTTGGGCAAAAGGAGCCATAGATAAGGTATCGAGGCAAACCGTATTTGTTCTCTATGTTCCTAACAAAACTCAGGAATTTTACCTGGGCATGTGGCTGCCTTGAATAAAGGCTACATTTTTTGATTGAGGAGGGGTGGGATGTAGGGGCAAGAATGTTTCCTTGAAGTCTGCATGAATCAGCCCTTTCTTTTCCCCCTCCTCCTTCTGGTAGCTGAAATATGGATGCAATGGCTGGAGCTCCAGGAGGCATTTTAGAGCAGGTGGCCTCAGAAATGCAAGCCATATACTATAGAAAAACAAGAAAGGCAGAGTCTGGATCCCAGACACCTGGAGCTACCAGACCAACCCTGGACTTCAAATTCTAGGTTTTTATGTGAAAGAAAAATAAATCCCTATTTTGTTTAGTCCACTGTTGTTATTTCCCCCTCATTTACTACTCATCAGTAGCCTAATCAAATCTTAACTGGTGCAGCTGAAGTTTGGGGTGAGCTCTCTTCAGGGAGGGGCTATTCATACTGAGTGCCACCTGGAAATTCTGATAGGTCCTCTCCCACTGAGGATGCAGAATGGGAGACCCCCAGATGGGCAGACGGCACAGGGGGCAGAAGCAGGCAACCAGATCAGGAGCACAGTGGATAGCCCAGGATGCCAGGGACTTCCATGGCTAATGCTGCTTCCCAAGCTGTCACCTTGGGGTTCCACTTAATATGAGACTTGCTGAGATGCCCTTCTTTTTTTTAAATTTTTAAATTTTTTATAAACATATAATGTATTATTAGCCCCAGGGGTACAGGTCTGTGAATCACCAGGTTTACACACTTCACAGCACTCACCATAGCACATACCCTCCCCAGTGTCCATAACCCCACCACCCTCTCCCTACACCCCTCTCCCTACACCCCTCCCCCAGGCCCCCCTCAGCTTGTTTTGTGACATTAAGAGTCTCTTTTGGTTTGTCTCCCTCCCAATCCCATCTTGTTTCATTTATTCTTTTCCTACCCCCTAACCCACCCCCATCCCCATTGCATCTCCACTTCCTCATATCAGGGAGATCATATGATAGTTGTCTTTCTCCAATTGACTTATTTCGCTAAGCATAATACCCTCTAGTTCCATCCATGTCATCGCAAATGCAAGATTTCATTTCTTTTGATGGCTGCATAGTATTCCATAGTATATATATACCACATCTTCTTTATCCATTCATCTGTTGATGGACATCTAGGTTCTTTCCATTGTTTGGCTATAGTGGACATTGCTGCTATAAACATTCGGGTGCACGTGCCTCTTCGGATCACTACATTTGTATCTTTAGGGTAAATACCCAGTAGTGCAATTGCTGGGTTGTAAGGTAGCTCTATTTTCAACTCTTTGAGGAACCTCCATGCTGTTTCCCAGAGTGGTTGCACCAGCTTGCATTCCCACCAACAGTGTAGGAGATGCCCTTCTGACTTAGGTCAAACCAGTTTGGATTCAGACCCTGATTCTTCCTCTTATTCGCTGAAATTAGACAATTTGAATCTCCAAGTCTCCATTTTCTCAGGTATAAAATGTGGATAATAAAGATGATGCCCGATTAGAATTTGTCATTAAAATTGACACATATAAACGTTTACTAATCGGTAGCTCTTCCTATGAATTTTATGCTTTCCTCTCATCTTGCAAGTCCATACCATAACCCCTTACCTTGCCCCACCTGCATACCAAAGAAACCTGACTATAGCAGATAGGCCACCCAAAAGAATGCATCACAGTGCCTTGTTCCTCCAAATACTCTCCCATTAGGTTTACGACTCCTTTAGTAGGGGTAAGTGCTCCTCGCTCTTCAATTACAGTTAATTCAAACACCCTGGGAGCAGCAACATAGTGGCTTAAGTTCCCATTCATTAATTCACTCATTCATTTATTCTATTCGACTTGTTTTGTGCCAAGCATCGGGACAGTGGTGGAGATTTCAATAATAAAGAAAACGCATATGGTTTCTCCTCTAACAGAGAGTATAATCGGACAGGGTAAAACAATTATAAACCCGTTGCACTGAGTGTAAGAGCTGGGGAGGGACAGATGGCTGTTACTGAGAGGGTGGGCAGCACCATGGAAGGTTCTTTGGAAGTAGCTACAGGAAAAGTCAGCTGAGTGAAGCTGAGTGAAAAGTCAGCTAGACTATGTGGGGAGAGTGGTCTGGGCATGAGGAGCTATAATGCAAATGATGTCCCCCATTCTTTTCCCAAAGGCCAGGTTTGGGTTGGGGTCGAGGAAGAGAATGGATCGTGTGAGGGTAAGGGGTGAGGGGTGGGATGAGCAGAGAAGGAGAAATCACATTTTTTCTATTTTAGAATTCCACAGAGGACTGACCCATCAGCTTGATCATCATATATACCCCCTGAATAATCAAATGATCTCGTTTTCTTGAAACTTCACTTCTCGCCAGCCTTAGAGCAGCAGATGAGAATATTCCTTTGTAAAATTGGTCAGCCTATTTTTGTATTCTGAACTTAAAACCAGAGCTCTCCCCTGGCAAAACCGTATTATTCCTTTCTTGTTAGATCCAACAAAAAGGCTGCAATGCTGTTTTCTCTTTATCTTTTATTTGAAAATTGTGGAGAAAATGCCATTGCTTTTACCAGAAGAGCCTTCTTTGTCTGAGGAGATGGTGAATTTCAGACAGAAGCGAAACACTGTATTTCCTTAGTGCTTGAAAGGAAAATTCAAGCTCAGTTTCCTTTTCAAGTTGTTAAATATTTTAAAGGTATTACTTTGTTAAGGAGACAGCATCATAGTGAGACTGCATTTCAAATTCCTAAAGTAAAGGTTGCTTGGGGTGTCTTCAGACTCACAGCCTTTCTCCACGGCAAATCATCCAAGCATGTGAGCTCCCCGAACAGAGTGAGCGGTCCAGTAGTTGAGAGAATGGTCTGGGGTTCTGCTCTGGATTCTGGAGTGGACCATGAGGTCACCCTTGTCATTTCAAAGGTGGAGCATAGCTACCTAGCTTGAGTTTCTGCCCCCCTCGTGACTATGAAGAGAAGCAAAGGGAAAAAGACTCACCATGACATCAGGGTATTTTTGCTTCCCTCTGTCCGTGGCTCTAAAAGACATGTGGGACCAAGGATAACTACAACTTATGGACCAGAAGATACTCATGAAGTGTATCTTCTCTTTGTGGCCTGGCTACTAGGCACATGGAGAGAAGTGTGTAAGGGATGGGGTGATGCTGGAAATAGGGCTTGGCACTTGTCTAATATGTCCTTCAGTTCGCAGCAAGGGGGCTCCTGCCATGACTCCCACATTTGGAGGGTACTGCTCGCTCTCTCTCTTCTAGAAAGACCCCTTCCCACAAGGAGAGGAATCCTTGAAGTCAATGGGATGAGCCCGTCTTCTGTCTTTGACCCGTGTTCTAGACCATACCCTCAAGACCTGGGAATTCCCTCCCCAAATAGCTTTGAGCACATTCCCAGGACTGCATGAGCATCTAATCTTCCTTGGATAGATTTTGTGGCTGTTGATGCAGAGCCCTGAGGCCTGAGGATGCCCAAGGAACAGCTATTCCGAGGGCACTGTCAGAGTTTGGATACTCAGAGTATCCTGAGGCCCATTACAGAACAGTTCAGTAGAACCAAGCAAGGGGAGGGAGGTGGACAGACAGGGGCCCGCTGTCCTCCATCGCTCCATTCAGGTCCAAAATTCTAAATGTGAATCTGGCCTTCCAGGCCCTTATGAAAGATGTTTGTCAAGGCAGGAGGATAAAACATGTCTCACTGAATAGTTTGTTTTTATAACTTTAAAATGTTTGGACATGGGGTAGGTGGACTGTCATTAATACTTTTGCTCAAGGCCTCTCAAATGTTCGGATAAGGTCTGCATGCTTCCTGCTTCCTTCTCCTGGTTATCCAGGCATCTGAGGAGTCCAAACTCAATGGGGGTCACTGGGACAGATGCCTCAACTGTTCGTCTGACCAACATCACTCCTGCTTATCAGAAGGTTTAGAGCACACGAGATGTAGGAAAGCCTGCCAAAACTTGCTCCAGCTAGAATTTGGGACATAACCAGGCACAGGACCCAGGTTTTGCTGCCTTGCCTCTCACTGAAAGACCAGCCATTTTCCTTTATGTGTTTGATTGCCCTGCCATCTGGCTGGAACTGTAATATTTTTCCCCCTTTAATGACTGATTACTGAGTTAATCTCTGACTGAAAAGGATAGTTGAGTTATACGGCTGTCACACAATGAATTACCAGTCAATTAACAAACATTTGTAATGTGCTAGACACTGCACACTCATGACCGTCCTCTGGCAGCTGCCGGGGACTGCAGAATTGGATGCCTCTCTCCTCCAGCCCTTGCAATATACAGAGCAAAGGGCACAGCCAACGGGAAGGCTGCCTCTTCATCCATGGCTGACCCTGAAGCCAACTATGTCTTTAGGGGTGGGAATGTCCTGCCAGGATCCGTGGGGACCAGGGGACCAGGGGTTTCAGTGAAAATACGTCCTCGGGGTGGGGAAAAAAAAAAGAGCTTTCATACATTCTCCTATTATCACCAAGATTGTATTTTGGGAAATAATAAATTAGAATTTCAGTTCCATTTAAAGTAATGGCCAACCTTTCCAGAAAGCTAGCACGTCATCTTTAAACTCTCTTATAGAAGACAAATATTAGAGGCATTCCATTTCCTCCACAGAATGATAAATTGATAATTTCCTTCTTTAAGGAGTCTTGAAAGATGATAAATGGGGGCGGGAAAGCCACAGCTTTGCAGGTGTAGGTGCTAATTTTCTGTGAAATCATACAATCTCGGTAGAGAGCCAGCCAGCAAAGGTGAGGTCTCCAGCAATTATTTCTTCCGCAAATCAAAAGAGTCCTAGCTGCCAGTGGTATGGAGACCAATGGCTGCCAATGGCAGAGGGACAAGGAAAGCAAGCGAATACCTAAGAGTAGATTTTGAGGTCGTGGTGGGGAGCAATCTGGTCACACGTTTCCAAAGAGCTGGGTCCTCTCTTTGTCTTCTGGACTGGAGAGTGGAAGAGCCCACCTCCGACTCATGCTTTACAAATGTCAAGTTGATGAGAGTGGGGACTGGTGTGGAGAAGAAATGACCTAAAAACAACAGTCTTTCTCGAACCTGAATTGCCTTTCAGAAAAGACTACCCTTTGTTGCCAGGAAAGACACAGAGTTGATTCTGCTTTAGTCATTTATCCAACAAATATTTATCGCACGCCTATTGCATTGCTGCAGGCACTGGGATAGAGCCCCGGATGCCCCCACAGAAATCCCTGTCCTCAGGGTGCTGCCAGTGGTGAGGACAGTGGAAAAGTGGCAACAAACAACAAGCCCAGCAAGGGCACTCTGGTGCTTATCAGAGCATGATGTGCACGAAGGAGAACACGAGGGTGGCCAGGGGAGGCCTCAGGGAGAAGATGGTATTTTAGTGCCTCTCAAACGAATCAGAGATTGAGAAAGTAGCTAACTGAGGGGAATAGCATTTCAGGGTGAGGGAACAGCCTGTGTGGAGGCTGTTGGTGGTCTGGGCAGAGAGAGAGGCAGGGAGCCTGGCAGAGAGGAGTAAGAGGTGAGCCGTGTGTGGGGCTGGGGTGGGTGGGTGGGGAGGGGGCCATCAGGTGGAGTTTGGAGGCCCTAGCAATGACTTGGCTTTGGTTCTAGATCAAACTGAAAGGTAGACACATGTGCACATTCTGAATAGGACAGGAGTCTGTTTGCCATTGTGATGGAACATGATTGAGCATCTCCCCTCCCCGGGGTCATGGCCCGATACGGGGCACAGGGAATTGGATGGCTCTTTTCTGGCTCCCTCAACATGAGTAACCTGGAGCACCGTCCTTTCACTATCCTGCTGCCCCCTGCACCTCTGAACAGGAGCCCTGGTCCTTTGCCATCACAGGCTTGCTAGTATTACTTCTCTCCTTCTGTGGCCACCTTCGGGTAGCTGCTCCTTAGTAAGGATCGAAGTGGAAACAAGACCCAGGTAGCCGGTGACCACCAGTTGCAGAATAATATGCCCTAGACATAGTAAAAGGGCTGGGATACTAGGAGTACTAAAGCTGATATAAAATGCAAGCCTTCTTCTATTTCTGTACTGCTCTTTATTTTCCTATGTGTTTCATGTGTGACTGTGTTTATTTATGTTCTATGCCACAGCTGGAATGATCATAATTAATTAGGCTTGTATTAGGAACACCCCCCTTTTATTTATTTATTTTTTTTAAGATTTATTTATTTATTGGAGAGAGAGGGGGAGAGAGAGAGCAGGGGGGAAGAGCAGAGGGAGATGGAAAGAGAGAATTTTGGCAGACTTCGCACAGAGCGTGGAGCCTAACGGACGGCTCGATCTCATGACCCTGAGATCATGACCTGAACTGAAATCAAGAGCGGATGTTTAACTGACTGCACCACCCAGGTGCCCCAGAAACGTCCCCCTTTTAAAGGAAGGCAGTCATTGTATTTGTTCACCTTGCTTGGTATAACTCATAACATGACGCTCTGTTTAAGAGGAGACACAGTAAATACAGTTTGCATTAAGTCGACATTTGGGAGGTTTTCATCACCTCTAAAAGGCCCGAGTCAATGCCTTTCATATCATTTTCAGGGAGTATTTACTGAACTCTCGAGGATGTTCTGTGATTGATCCATGGCAAGTCTTCCACCTAGCCTGCTCTCTTTTCCTTGCAGATCTGGGACCTCACCATCAACTGGGAAACTTCTAGAATGGAATATAGAAAGGCAGATATTCATACTTTGTTCTCTGATGTGAAACAATGGATCCGGTTACTTCTGTGATCAGCTGCTTCTTCTCTGGGGCCCTCTCTTTCTCTACCTTCTTAATTTGTGTACACCTCTCTCTCTTTCTCTCCTGTTGTATTATAAACCTTGGGGGAAGTGTTTTCCCCCTGTTTGTCCCATTCTGCTTTCCCCTCCCACTACCTCTCCCTTTTATGCTTTCCAGAAGCTCACCATTCAGCCATACTCTTGAAATATCCCAGTCTTACAGCCTCAGGAACAACATGGCCTCTTGGTTTTCCTTCTTCCTTTCTGGACACACCTAGTCAGTGCCTTTGCTGACCCCTCCTCCTTCCTCCTCAACGGTGTTCTTTAGGGATTGGTCTCACGCCAATTTTTCTCTATCTACAATCTCTCTCATGTAGATGATCTCATCCATTTCCATTGCTTTAAATAATATCTATATCCTGACAACTCCTAAATTTATGTCTTTTGTCTAGACCTCTTCTCTGAGCTCCAGACTCATATATCCCACTGGCTACTCGCCATCTCTACTCAGATACCTCCTAGGATCTTAAACTTGACATACCACAAATAGAACATTGATTTCTAGTGCCAAGCTCCTCCTCCCAGCTCTTTCTTGCCTGAAACTCTAAGTCTGTTCCTCCCCTTGTCTTATTCATCTTGGTTAATGCCACCACTGCCTACTTGCTTAAGCCACCTGCAAAAGGTTTTGGATTTACTCTAAAAATGTTTTTAGAATCCATTCATCTCTCTCCATGTTTAAGACAATAGCCTAGTCTTTTGCCAGACATTTCTTAAAAGGTAAATCAGCTCTCCAACATCTTCTTAAAATCTTTCACAAGCTCCTCAGTGCAATTAGAATCAATTCTAAAAGATTTACCATGGCTTTTGAGGTCTGGGTCTGACATTAACTGACATCAACAGGTCTTGGTAATGATTTTTTTTTCTTGGCCATTTCTCCCTCATTACCTACTCCAGGCACATGGGCCTTCTTTCAGTTCCTATGGCAAGCTGACCTCTTTCCCTTGACTGTTCACTTGTGCATTCCCCTCTCCTTGGGTAAGTCTCTGGGGGTCCTCAGCTCCTTTGTATCCTTGGAACTATTTGCTGACCACTGCATCAAAGCCCCCATCTCCTCTGTCCCTTCATTCTCTATTCTAACGTTTATCACCCTTATTGGAATGATTGTCTTCGTTAATTACTTAGGTATGCTTTTGTTTGACTCTCCCACCAGACTGTAGATTCCATGAAGGCAGGACTGTGTGCCTGATGGGTTATGGCATCTAGCACTGGTGCCTATGATAATGGTGGGCACATAGTGGGCTGTCAGTCAGGGTTTGTTGAATAAGGGAAATGTATGCATCTCAATCAGTGATTCTCCACACTTGTCACACATTAGAATTACCAAGAGAGCTTACAAAAATACCTGTAGGTCACCTGGGTGGCTCAGATGGTTAAGCATCTGCCTTCCGCTCAGGTCATGATCCCAGGGTCCTGGGATTTAGTCCCACACTGGGCTCCCTGCTCAGTGGGAAGACTGCTTTCCCTCTCCTACTCCTCCTGCTTGTGTTCCTGCTCTCCCCCTCCTCTGTCAAATAAGTAAATAAATAAATAAAATCTTAAAAAAAAAAAAAGAATGCCTGTACCCAGACTTTACTCCTAGAGACTCAAATTTAATTAATGTAGCATGGAGTCTGGTGTCAGCATTTTTAGCAAGTTCTTCAAAGTAATCTAGTATATAGTCCAGAAAGAGAATCATTGCCCAAAGTGAACTAAGGGGGACCATTAAGGTATTACTGAAATCCTAACTTGGGGAAAGATTTCTCAAATTTGGGGCGCCTGGGTGGCTCAGTGGTTTAAGCCTCTGCCTTCGGCTCGGGTCATGATCTCAGGGTCCTGGGATCGAGCCCCACATCGGGCTCTCTGCTCAGTGGGGAGCATGCTTCCCCCTCTCTCTCTCTCTACCTGCTGTTCTGCCTGCTTGTGATCTCTCTGTCAAATTAATAAATAAAATCTTTAAAAAAAAAAGATTTCTCAAATCTAGTTTATAATCGACAAGATGAGAAAGAGCAAATGGATTGAGTTGCGTGTGTCTCGTGAACAATGACAGTGGACAGAAATGCAGCACAGGGGCGCCTGGGTGGCTCAGTGGGTTAAGCCTCTGCCTTTGGCTCAGGTCATGATCTCAGGGTCCTGGGATCGAACCCCGCATCGGGCTCTCTGCTCAACAGGGAGCCTGCTTCCTCCTCTCTCTCTGCCTGCCTCTCTGCATACTTGTGATCTCTGTCTGTCAAATAAATAAGTAAATCTTTAAAAAAAAAAAAAAGAAAGAAAGAAATGCAGCACAAAGAAGGCTGAGGAATGTGATGGACCAAATTTGGAAGCTGTGAGAAGTGGCCCCAACATCTGGTCCAGGAGGGCAACAGATTATCAGGCCATAGCACAACCAGCTGTGGCAAATGAAACCTTTGGTGACCTCATCCTCAGGTGTATTCCTTTTCCTTCTTTGTCTCCGGGGTCTGGCATGTACAGTGGAACAGAGAAGAGAATGCTCAGAGCACTGTTTTTCCAGGCTTGTGGAAGGAAGACACCTTCCCTTTCCTTCTCCCCCATCTTCTTGCCTCAGGATATTAAATCTTGGGTCCCCATCACCAAGGGGGTGGAAGTAGACCCGAATGATATAAGCACAAGGAAAAGGGGAATCTTGGGGGAACCCAGGGGTGAGTGAGAGAAGAAGAGAATAGAGGTCCAAGGAAGAAGGAGTTTTCCCTGCGGATTGTAAGGAAGGCCACCTGGGCAGCAAAACGGGGGAGGACACTTGAGAGAAGAGAGCTGCCCCTCCCCACTCCCCCCCACCCCACCCATGGGCCTATAAGGGGGTCTCCACTGGAGTGTGACTCATGCAGGAACAAAAGGACTTCCTCATACAGGCTCTCACTTCTTTGGGTGTAAATTTGTTGGCTCAGAGTTATAGGGTTTGGGATGAGGCTGTAAGTCCCCATCCGTCCACATTTAGGATATAGAGCGGGGATCTCCATGAATGTTACAACTTGAGATAATCATTTCCAAAATGCCAGGGGCTTCTGGTTACTGTATGTGGACTGAACCAGAAGAGGTAGTCTGTGATTCAAGAGTGATCTGCTTACCCCAAAGGTCACCAACCATCAGTCCTTTTGACCCTGAAACATGTTTTGCTGTCCTGCACAGTTCTTAAAAAGTTACTGGGATTTTTGGCATTTAAAAAATAAGGATTTGGGCCTAAAAAAGCAGATAGAGTGCAAACAGTAGGCTTTTTTCTTCTGCAAGACAGATCTGGAGCCAGCTCCTTCTTTTCCTTACTTCTCTTCTCTTTTTTCCCCCATCCACAAACCTTTATTGAGGACCTGCTTTTGCAACCAGTTCAAAGATAAATAAGATATAATGTAAGAACAGGGTCTGTGTGTTCCCGCATATATTTCTGTGCTCAGGTTCTCGTTGCATTAGACTTGGCCAAGGGCCAAGATAAGACCTGGGACTTGGATTAGATTCTGCATTCTCTGAGTCATCTTGCCTTTCAAATACCGTTAGTTCAGTCGTCCGTTAGAACTGTCAAATAATTTGTCTTCCAAATGGGCTGCTCTTCTGAATTTCATTCAGAAGCTGGAGTGCAAGATGGTTGTGCCAGTTAATAAGCTGTTGTATCTCGGCTTCGAACCAGCGCTTTTTTCCCTCTGCTTTGTGATGCTGGGTCAAGACTGCCCCGACTCTAGGTCTGCCTTGTCAGGTGCTTCCCGTTCTGCTCTGTCGATAGAGCACTGGGGAGGTGGTGGGGGAGGGGGGGAAGCAGGATACAGCACTTCGGGGGGAGTGCTTCCCAAGCCCTTCCTATGCTCCCCCAGAGCCACCACTGGTGTCACGAGACAGCATCATCTCCTCCTCAGCGCCCGGGCCTCTCTCAAGCAGCTAAGTTCTGGTAACTCCAAACTCTTCCCTCCGTTCCATAAACCCTGGCAATGGCAGCTGCTTTCTGAGATGACTGTCTCCGTGTTAACTTAGGGTCTCCATTCTGTCTTGCTAGTCCTCTAATACCTGTTTCATCCATTCCTGACAGCCCTGGTCCTCGAACCTGAGCTTGCTCCAGAATCACCTAAAGACTTGTTGAACGCATTGCTCCGCCCCCACCCCCAAGTGTTTGATGCCAGTAGCAGGTCTGGGGAGGGACTGGTGAATTTGCTTTTCTATCACGTTTCCAGGTGAGGCAAATGGGGTCTGGGGGACCCCACTTTAAGAACCACTGCTGATCATTGTATTCCCTTGATCAAAATAGCGTGCATTCCCTGTTTTCAGGCTGGCCTCTGATTGATTTACGGGCCTTCACTAAAATAGCACGCCACCCAGATCCACCGGTTTGGTTTGATATGTTGAGGGAGCAGGCGGTAATGCCAACGGCCGCTTTGCACCTGGACCCATCCATGCTACTGAATCACTCTCTCGGTCTGTCTGTCCACCATCTGTACCTGTGCTCTTGCTCCTCTGCCCTAATTTCGAAGCCCTCAGCCTTTCTTTACACAGTTCATCCCACCCCACTCCAGCTCATGTCCTATCACCCCTGTGGGCCAGCTCTGCTCACCCCATTCCATTGGAATTCTGACTTCTCTAAACTGTACTAAGTGTCCACCCGAACATCTCCTTCTGGGTTTGCTTTTTCAAGTCCGCAAACATGTACTGAATTGTTTACTGCGTGCAGAGCCTCATGCTGGATGCTCTTGCTGGAGATACAAAGAGTAAAAAGACTTAGTCTGCCCTCCTGGGGTCACCGTTTCTGCACGATTAAAAACTGTGCTATCTGCTGGTGAGCGAATAGTAGCAGAACCCCCACTCGAGAGAGAACCGCTTTGGTGAAGTGAAATATTCGATTGGCAAGAAGTGGATAAGGGAAGAAGCCAAGAAGTGTGCCCAAGTCCAAATGGATGAAGCCCGTACCGCCCTGTGAGCTGAAGGAGCCCCTGTTGACCCAGGGCTTGTCTTCTAGAGAGGGAGACGTGCAAGCTTGTGGCTGGCATTGATCTCTGCTAGGGGAAGGGAGCAGGGGCCAGACACAGCAGGGCCTGGGACCCGGGGGCAGCCAAAATGCAATGTCAGAGGAGAAGGAAACGGACTAATAGGACTTTTCAATCTACTGTTTGCTGGTGTGAGTTGTAATCTCTCTTGTCTCCTCATGAAAATCCTTAAGAGAACTGCAGATGCATCCTGGGAATATAACAAAGTACTAAGTCTTTTTGCAAGTTTAAAATGGGATGAAATCAGAGACCTCCGATAAAAGAATGGCTACATGCAAGTTACGGGTATAGTCTTGATTTTCTCGTTTCTCTTCTCCTGTAAATATATCTTAAGCACCCTGTGGCACTATCCGGGGCTTCTATTCTTTTCCACCAGCCTTAGTTTTTGAGTGTGATGTGTTTACTAATGAACTGGTTTCTGAGCTTAGAGTTTATTATTTCTCAGCTACACCTATCATTAGGCTACACAAAATACCTATGGGCCTGAGTAGGACAACTCATGTGGGCAGAGCACTGGTTCTTTACTTTCTGTGGATGACTTTTATTTATTTTCCTGATTGTAAATAAATAAATGCACATTACTGAGCATTTGGAAATACTAAAAAGCATAAGAAAAAGTGAAAATCACCTATAATTTCACTACTCAGTGGTAATTACTATGAACAGAATGGGACCCTGTGTGTGTGTGTGTTTCTATGTGTTTATCTATATGGAGGCTAGAGAGAGTGTATGTACAATCCAAATATTTATATATGTTGTCTCTACTTACACATAATCAAATTCGGTTCATAAAATCTTATGATTTTATTTATATTTATAAAATCATATATACTGTTTTAGTCACTTAACTTTTTGATACAAGCATGCATCCTTTTGATGACATCTTTAAAGATACAATTTAATGCCAGCATTTTTGCATACAAACTATCACGATGCAGATCTCGAATTCCCTATTGTTAGATAATCATGTTTCTCTCCACTTTGGCGATCATATATCATGGTACAATGGACATCCGTGTCTATGTACAGTCACTTCATATTTAGGTAGATCTGTCTTTTGACACCTTGGAAGGCACATTTGTCTTTGTGTCAGAGTAGAAGTACTTTGAAGCAGAAGTAGAATTTTGTACTCACCTGAAATGAAGCTCAAAAGATACAACCCTAGTGGACCATGCAGGGTTTCAAAGGGCTTGCCGAAAGCATTGTACATGAAGAAAGCTGTTCCCACCATGGTCAGAATGACCAGGATTGTGGAGAAGAGGATGACGTTGATGTGGATGCTCACAGGGATGGCTTGGAGCAAATCTGGGAAAACTAAAGATAAAACAAAGGTTAGAAGAAATTTCATTAGGGGTAGTCTGCAAATGCAATTTCAAAAGTTAAATCCTTCTTTTTAGCTTCAAAAATCACTAAAATCCTTCAGATGAATACATTCTCACTTATTAATTTACAAGGGATTTAGAAAAAGGTTTAAACACAGGATTATTTTATAGAACTCACCAGTAAAGACCAACAAAGAGGAGATTTGAGGAAATTTTTTCTGCCCTTGGTCATATGTAATTACTTAACTAAACAAGTGGTATCTTTATAACCAAAAACTGTACATGTTGATGACCAAACTTTTAATAACATTTCTCAGTAGCCTTTTTTTTTTTTTTGGAATCTGTCTTGAAATTACATTTTCAGTTTGAGGATATCTGGGGGTGTTCAAACATCAGGAAGCATTTCTGTTTCCTTTGCTCCAAAAAAGAAAAAATTGTTTCTAGTCCACACCAAGATTAAAAAATGAGGGATTTTCAGTGAACTTCAATATTTTGATGTCGTACAAGCTGTGGGAAAATAATTTCTGGTGATACAAGAAATATTTTCCATTTAGAAAACATGCCAAATCTATTTCTAGTTTTTGTGTTCAGGGCAAGTTTTTCTCGTTTGCAGAGGAAATGAAATACTTTGTAAATGTAGAGTCTCTCTTATCTGGTGAGGCATCAGTAGTCTTAGCATCAACAAACCTGGCAAGACCAATCCGGGGAAGTTTAGTTTAGGCCATTTTAGTTCCCCAAACATTTATCAAGTGCTCTCTCTTTTTTTTTTAATCAAGTGCTTCTTAACTTATTTACTGAGCACCTAGTATGTGCCAGGCATTGTTTAGGGGCTGGAAATAGAGCCATAAAACAAGAGAGACAAGGTCCCCATTGTCTTGTGGAGATTATAACCTAATGGGAGTAAACAGACAAGAAGTAAACCAGCAAGTTTCATAGCTTATCTCCAAAGATGGCCACCATCAATTCCTTCCTTCTACACACATGGCGCTTCCCCTTTAGGGGAATTTATTCCTCAGTCCCCTTGAACCTGGGCTGGTTTGTGACTGTTTTGACCCACTGAATATGGCCCCAGAACTACGGCATGCCAGTCCCAGGCTAGCCTCTGAGAAGATCAGCGGTTCCTACGTCTTTTCTCTTGGAGGCTTGAGCAGTCATTCAGGAAATCCAAGCCACTATGCTGGAGAGAAAGGCCACCCAGAGGAGCAGCAGACACGGGAGGGAAGAGTCTCGGACGTTCGGCCCGGAAAAGCCTCTGGGCGACTCCGACCCCAGCTGCTATGCAACTGCAGCCCAAACAAGACCTAGGCAGGTGAACGTAGACATTTTTCTTTCAAGCCCCTGGCCTCTGGGGGGTTATAATGCAATGGTAACACTAAGACACTTACACAAAATGCTGCCGCTATGCAGAAATGAGACAGGGCAATGGAATTTTGAGTGACTGAGTGAATGGATAAGGGTGGTCAGCAGTTAACACCTGAGCTGGTACATGAACGCGGGGAAGGAAGCGGCTGTATAAATACCCGGGGAAGAGCATTCCTGGGAAAAGGAACCCAGCTGAGGCAGCAGCACGCAGGTGAGGCTGGTGAGTGAGAGGAAGGGAAATGCGATTTTGAGACTGGAATCAGACTGCTTCACCCACTGGGTCCTGGTCAGCTGACCTCGGTAAGGAATTGGCTTTTCATTCTAAATTCACTGGGAAGCTGCACGGGAGTTTCAAGTAAGAGAGTCTCCTTCATGATGTGAAAAGATCACTCTGGCCGCTGATTAGCGGGAATAGGGGGGTGGGGGGGCAGGCGTGGAAGCAGGGAGACGCAGAGGCACGGAGAATTCACAGTGGAAGAGACAGGAGCGGACCCAAGGTGCAGCAGTACAGGTGGTGAGCAGTTATCAGATTTGGAATCTATCTTGGAGATAGAAGACAGGACTTGTTGAAAGAAGGGAATTAAGGATAAACAACCAAATAAGTGGTGGTGTTATTAACTGACATAGACAAGCAGAAGGTGTGAGTCTGGGAATGGGAGTGGGAAGTGAGGTTCTGTTTCAGATTTCTTTTTTTAAGATTTTTTAAAAAATGTTTATTTACTTATTTGGGAGAGAGAGAATGTGAGAGAGAGCATGAGGGGAGAGGTCAGAGGGAGAAGCAGACTCCCCTTTGAGCAGGGAGCCCCATGCAGGACTCGATCACAGGGCTCTGGGATCATGACCTGAGCCGAAGGCAGTTGCTTAACCAACTGAGCCACCCAGGTGCCCCTGTTTTAGGTATTTTAAGTTTGAGTTGCACCTAAGATATGCAAATCGAGGTGCCAAATAGGATTTATGTGTCCAGAGGCCCAGGGAGAAGGTGGAGGTATTTAGGGAGGTGGTACCAGGGTGAGGCAAGCAAGGTGCCTAGGGCATGAAATTTGAAGGAACAATCATTCTCTGGGGTCAACCCCCTCTAGGATGAGCCCAAGAGTGAATGTCTCCTTAAATTTTATGACCTGAGGGCCTCCGTGACCTCATCCTGGTATGTAAAGCCAGAGGAATGGCTATCACCTGTGGAAAAACTGTAGCTAGAGGAGAGAAGGACCCTGAGGCTCCGCCACATTGACTTGCACAGGAGAGAAGAGAAACCAGGCAAGAAGCCTGAGAAAGAGAGCTTGTGAGTTAGGAACAAATCCGTGGATGGGATAGAAAGAAACCAAGGGAAGAAAATGTTCCAAACAATGACATGAATCTATAAGAACAGGTATGGAGTGATCATCAAAATATGTTAGATTAAAAAAAAACAAACCCAAACAAATAGAAATGTGCATTCAGGGAAAAGCCAAAGGGGAATGTATGTAATAACAAATAATTAAGTACTCACTTGATTTTATTCTCTCAACAACCCACCTACTACAGGAAAAACTGGGGCTCACACACCCAAGATTTGTACTTAATAAGTGGTGGAGATTTGAACTCCTGTCCCTTCTCTAAACCAGCATGCTAGAGCAGCCTCAGGGATAGGCATTCTTATCCAGGCAGACATTTCTAGAAGGCTACACACAAAACTTGTAACAGTGCTTCTGGAGAAGGAGACTGAGGGATATTTCATTATGTACCTTTTGGATTTTTTTTTTTTTTTCTATCTTGGAAGCATTCTCTAGTCAATGAATACATAATGCCTAAAAAATAGTAATAAATGGATAAATGAAGACAGAAAACCCCTGTGACTTCTAGATTAAAGGAGGCTTCAGAGCCTTAATACTAGATGCAATGTATGGATACTGTTTGTGATTTGAACAGATGCTTTATGAAAGTCATTTTTGAGATAACCAGAGAAAATTGAACATGGACTGGGTATTCGATGGTATTACATAACTATTACTGATTTCGTTGGTTATGTTAATGGTATTGTGGTTGTACTTTTGATTTTTATTTATTTCTTTTTTGTGGTTGTACTTTTTAAAGTCCTTATCGATTAGAAATGATGTGGATGGGTAGGTTGAGAGGTAAAATAAGGAAATTCCTCGGGGCACCTGGGTGGCTCAGTGGGTTAAGCCTCTTCCTTTGGCTCAGGTCATGATCTCAGGGTCCTGGGATGGAGCCCCGCTCGGGCTCTCTGCTCAGCAGGGAGCCTGCTTCCTCCTCTCTCTCTCTGCCTGCCTCTCTGCCTACTTGTGATCTCTCTCTCTGTCAAATACATAAATAAAATCTTTAAAAAAAAATAAGGAAATTCCTCAGCTGCTTGGAGGAATGGCAGAGTGGCAATGAGGAGGTTCACGTTCTCAGGTGGTAAGCCTCTGCTGTCCCCTCCTCCCCCCCGGGTTCTGGGGGTGCAGAGTGAAGCAGCTAGTCTAGTTCCGTGATGCCCTGCCCACCTGAGCTTCCAGCTGCTGAGACTGCACCATGGATCCAACCTGCTGTTCTTAGCTTCATCAACTGTTGACTTGGTTTCTACTAGCAGTTATCAAAAAGCCGCATCGTCTGTCTCCTTACCTGTTAAAAGAAGTGGCAACCTCTGCCACTGCCTCTGTCCCTGAGAGGTAGCTAGGTGGAGCCTGTCTGAAAATCGAGGCTGGTTACCAGCGAAACAAAGACAGAAAGAAGTTGCACTGATTTGCCTTCTAGAAAGAAAAGCTAGGAGCTAAACAAATCATCACATTCTTAGGAAGTCTCTTACAATTTCCACTGTGTTGAGAAAGTGACCCAGCAGGACACTAATCCTTGTGAGATATACAGTTATTTACATTTTCTCAGGACACTAATCCTTGTGAGATATACAGTTATTTACATTTTCTCGGGGTTTTTGTTTTTGGTGAAAATGCCCTGAGTCTGTCATGACCAGTCAGAACTCTGGTAACAACCCTCCATTTTCCAACCAACGTTCCTGTGACTTTTGCTTGGCTGAAGCTGAGAACAAACCGTTCAAATAAATACAGGGAGGTGGGACGCCTGGGTGGCTCAGGGGGTTAAGCCTCTGCCTTTGGCCCCGGGTTGTGATCTCAGGGTCCTGGAATGGAGCCCCGTATCAGGCTCTCTGCTCAGCGGGGAGCCTGTTTCCCCTACTCTCCCTGCCTGCCTCTCTGCCTACTTGTGATCTCTCTCTCTCTCTCTCTGTGTCAAATAAATAAATAAATTCTTAAAAAAAAAATACAGGGAGGTGTCTCCAGACGTAGGTTGGTTTGGTCTTTCCGTTCTTTTAGGTGTGGGATCATGACACAGGGAAAGGATTTGAACATTTTGAGCTTCAGCGGGGCTGTCATTAAATCCAGCGAGTCACTTCTGGCCTCCAGAAATTACTTAATTAGCTGTTGACAAGTGAAGGGGACATCAGCTGCCTGCTGATGCCGAATTCGTAGGACAGGATTGGTCCAGTGCGTTCGGAATGACTCCTTGTCTTTCGTTCTCTTCTCATGGATTTCCTCCGCTCTGTGTGTGAGTCCATGTATCCTGCTCTCCCCGTCCTCAGACCACTCCAGCCCAAGTGCCTTTCTTTTCTCTGCTCTTTCATCACCAAACTTCCTCAAAGAGCAATACATGAGTAATAATAATAGGACTGAAAAATAACAGCCAAAAATTATATAGTATTTGCTAGGCTCCAGGTCTTTACCTATATTACATAAATGAGAGACTAAAGTCTTTTTATTTTTACAAAATAAATTGAAACATAAATACGAGATTTGAATTTTTTAATTCTTATGACAATATAAAGAAGGGACTATTTTATCCTGTGCCCTGAAGCACAGAGAAGTTAAATTGCCTAATCACATAGGGGATTGCTGCCTTTGCCTTTTACTCCTCTTCCTCCTCCCATTTTTAAGATTAAAGTAAAATAAACACAGTAAAAAAAAAAAACTCTCCCTTTTTAGTGGCTATTTCTGTGAATTCTGACACTCAGTTATGCAATCACCACTTCAATCAATAAATAGAACAATTACACTGTTCCAGAAACTTCTGGTCTCCCCTTTGCCGTCCACCTGCCCCCTCACCCCACCCCCAGCTCCTACATGTATAACTTTGTAAAAAACTGGCAATTGTTTTCCAGAGTGACTGTGCTATTTCACCTTCCCACCAACAGTGTATGAGTCCCAATCTTTCTGCATTCTTGCACTTGGCGGCTTTTTAAAATTGTAACCATTTAAATAGGTGTGTAGTTTACCTCATTTTAATTTTGCTTGGCATTTTTCAAATGACTAATGATAGTGAGCATCATTTTGTGAGTTTATTTGCTTTCCATATATCTTTTTTGGTGAAGTGTGTTGATATCTTTGTGCATTTTTTATTGGATTGTTTCTTATTATTATTGAATTCTGAGAATTCTTTATGCATGCTGGATATGAGCCCTTTATCAGATAAGTAATTCACAAATATTTTCTCCAAGTATGTGGCTTGTCTGTTCATTCTCTTATCAGTGCCTTTTGAAAAATAGTTTTTATTTTTATGAATTCTAGTTTATCAATTATTTTTCTTTTGTGTATCATGTTTTAGACGTCAAATCTAAGAAGTCTTTGCCTTATGCAAGGTCACAAATAATTTTTGCCTGTTTTTCTTCTAGACATTTTTTAGTTTTAGGGTCACATTAAAGTCTGTGATCTATTTTGAGTTATTTTTTGTATATGGCCAAGGTTAATTTTTATTTTTGCACATAGATATTTAATTGGTTCAGTACTTAAAAGAACTGAACATAGACTTAACATGTGACCCAGCAACTCCATTTCTAGATATTTACCTAGGAGAATTAAAAACATATGTCCAGGGGCGCCTGGGTGGCTCAGTGGGTTAAAGCCTCTGCCTTTGGCTTGGCTCATGATCCCGGGGTCCTGGGATCAAGCCCCGCATCCGGCTCTCTGCTCAGCGGGGGGCCTGCTTCCCTCTCTCTCTCTGCCTGCCTCTCTGCCTACTTGTGATCTCTGTCAAATAAATAAATAAAATCTTTAAAAAAAACATATGTCCACAGAAGTTAGTATGCAAATGTTTATAGTGGCTTTATTCATATTTGCCAAAAATTAGAGACATCTTAAATATCCATCAACTGGTAAATGTATAAACAAGCTTTGGCCTGTCTACAAGATAACATACTTTTCAGTAATCAAAAGGAACGGACCATTGGTACATACAATAACTTGGATGGATCTGAAATGCATTATGCTAACTGAAATGAACTACACTCAAAAGGTCGCATGTTGTAGGATTCTGTACATACGGCATTCTGGAAAGGACAAAATGACAGAAACATCAGTTTTTGCCCCATGTTGGCAGCGAGGGAGGAGAAGGATCACAAAAGGGGCATGGGGAAATTTTGAGGGTGAAGGAAGTGTTCTGTATCTTGGTTGTGGTGGTATTTACATGCCTTTATGTATTAGTCAAAATGTGTAGACCTGTACAATCAAAAAAAGGTGAATTTTACTGCATGTAATTATATCTCAATAAACCTGACTAAAACCAAAAAAGAGGGGGAGGCTAAGGTCTGAACTGAGGAGGCTCTTCCAGACGTGAACAAGAGCCTCAGCCCAGGTGACCATTTGGCATGGAGGAGGATGGGCTCAGTAAGAGAAAAGAAAGGGAGCATGGGGCCAAGAGCCAGGCACCGGGTTCTAGTCCACCTTGTGACCTGGAGCCAGTCAAAGGGTCCCTGTTTCTCTCTGTAAAATGAAGGTGCTCCTTGGGGCAACCTGGAAGGGGACCAGGCTTTTGAAATCAGAGGAGATTCACACTTCAGCTCCTTTTCTAAGTTGGTGAACTCTCTAAACTTTGATTTCCTTATCTGAAAAGGGAATTCTACCTTTCTCTCAAATGTGTGAGGACTCCATGACCTCAGCGTATGGAGTACTTAGCACAGGGTAGGTGCTCAGTAGAATTCTCTATGGTGGGCCCCTTCTGGGGCCAGCTCCACCACTGTTCATGGCTGTCCCTTCTGACCTCCTCAGAGACACTGCTGAGGGGTTGTTTCTGCCACGTCCATTTCCCCCTTTCTTTGCATCAGTCTCATCAGCACACAAGGAACATGCTATCATTTTCTGGTCTTAAAAAAAAGTATCGGGGCACCTGGGTGGCTCAGTGGGTTAAGCCTCCAACTCTTGATTTTGGCTCAGGTCATGATCTCAGGGTGATGAGATCGAGCCCTCCCTCCGGCTCTCTGCTCAACACAAAGTTTGTTTGTCCCTATCCCTCTGTTCCTCTCCCGGCTCACAAGGGCTCTCTCTCTCTCTCTAAACATAAATAAATACATAAAATCTTTAAAAAAGTAAATCTCACTTAAGCCCTCCAGCTATTACTTTTTTTTTTTTCCATTTTCCCTTAGAGCAAAACCCCTCCAGGAGCTGGCTGTATTCTCAGTGTCTCCTCCCTCTCCCCACTTTCTTGAACCCACTTGTACCGATAACTACATTTCCCAAGGCACCAAAGAGCTTCAAGCTGCCAATCTTTGTCAATCTTTGTCCCCATCTTACCTGGGCTCCATTTGGCACAATGGCTCACTGCCTCTTCCCTGGAAATGCTTCCTTCGCCGGGTTCCCCCACTCGACAGTCCCCAGCTTCTGCTACCTCCCTGGCTGCTATCTTGATCTGCTTTGTTGTTTCATCCTCCCCTCTGGAGTTCTCGAGGACATGACTCCGTTCTTGTACCTCTTCTCTTCTCCCTCTTCACTCACTTCCTTGGTGTCCTATCCAGTAGCATGGCTTTTACTAGAAACACTTACAAAGCAGTATCTCCAGCCTGGATTTCCCTTTCAGTCCCACAATTGTAAGCCCTCAACTTCCTCCTGAACATCTTGACTGGGGTATTAAATAGGCATCTCATTGTGTCCCAAACTACACCCATAGTCTTCCCTTCCTCACACTTGCTTCCTTCAGCCTTCTTCACCTCAGTTGCTGGCAGCTCCATTCTTCCTCGGCACCATCCTTGATTCTTACTCTCACATTTCCTGTTGAATCCATCAGGAAAACCTGTTGGCACAACCTTCAGAATCCAAACACTCCTCCATCTCCACTGTTCCATCGCAGTCTAAGCCATCATCATCTGTCACTCACACGACAGCAAGGGCATCCTGACTGGTCTCTCAGCTTCTACCTCTCCTTCTTACAGTCCACTCTCAGCCCAGCAGCCAGAGGCATCTTTAATAAATGAATTTGTTTATGTCTACCCCCTGCTTAAACCATTTCAGTGGATTCTATTCTCACTCAGAGTATAAGCCAACTCATTACAATGGACCTATGTGGGTTGGACTCCTTGCCAGTCCTCTAACTTCATCTGCTACCCATTTCCTTGAGCAGTGGTGCTCTGGCCATTGGCCTCATTTCTGTACTTCAGTCATGCCTGGAGTGTTTCTACCTCAGGGCCTTTGCAAATATTGTTCCCTCGTCTGGATGGTCCTCTGATACACTCATGACTTGCTCCCTCACCTCCACAGCTTGACTTAAATGACACTTTGTCAGGATGGCCTTCTTTAACCACCTTATTTAAAGTTGTCATCCTTGGCCTGGTCACCTCTTCTTCCAACCCTCCAACCCTTTTGCTAGCTTTTCCTTTTCTCCTTAGCAATTATTACCACCTGACCAAGTCTATATTTTAACCTGTTTCTCTCGTGACTTGTTTGTTGGTCTGATTCATTCACTGCTGTATTCCTAGCACCTAAGAATGTCTGGCACAATGTAGATCAGTATTTTTCAACTTTTTTTTTTCATTATTGCTCCTCACCCCACTAGTCTTTTTAGACACTTTTCCTAATCACCCTTTCCCAATGAAATTTTAATACCACAGATATATTGTGTATTGATTTCGGCATTGTATTTATATCTGTGCTTTATACACAAGACACTTTTTAAAGAATAAGGTTTTTTTTTTTTCTCCTCTCCCCTCAAGAACCAATTTTCACCCCCTTAGGAGGATTATGGCAGCCACTGAGAATGCATGATGTAGCTGTGGGATACATATATGTTGGAGGTATGCATTTTGCTTGGAGTAGGATGGGGGATGGAGCCTACTGTGGTCAGCAGGTCTAAGGTTTCTTGGTAGAAGTCAGTGGTTTATACTAAAGGAATTAGTGCCATAAAGGCAAAAAGGGAAGAAAGAGGAGCAGAGAGTCCACCTGGTGACCCCAGGGCCAGAAGAGAAAAAGAGGGGGGTTGGCAGCTTTAAGTGTGATGGGAATTTCTGGTTAAGAACCTGAACTTGTCCATTAAGTCCAGCAGTCGCTGTTGACCTTGATGTAAGCTGCTGATAGTAATAGAAACTGGATTGAGAGAGTTTTTGGAGAGAATCTGGGGCAATGGAGATAAAATAGAGTAGTCACCAGAGGGATAATAGGAACTTTTTTTTTTTTTTTTAAGAAGCTGAAAGACCTGGTTGGTAACTGGAATAGAATTTCAAATCTCTTTATTAAAAGAAAAATTTTAATCCAGCATATTGGGGGATTGTCAACCTGTTACATGGAAACTGATGGCTGTTTAATAACAGGGTTTAAAGTTTGGGATTTGTAAAAGAATTCATCTCAACCCTGAACATGACAAAGCTCTTTTTTGTTAGCACGGCAGGAGGATTAGGAAAAGATGGACTTGTTCCTCATTGTGTTTCTGTTCAAATGTCCAACTGTTTGCAGAGGAATTTTTAAAAATAAATGAAAAATATTATAACAGTGAAATGGAAATTAAGATTAAAATGCCACCCACAGTCCTACCAATATTAAAGCAAAATTTTTCTTTACTTCTATTTGTTTCAAATCTTTGTCCATCTTAATATGTATTTCCTATATTATAATAATAATGCAATTTTGAAGTTATATTCTGTGCTTCTCATTCAGAATATAAGCATTTTCCATGTTGCCTTCATAACTCATGTAGATAACACTGTGGATTTTCCATCAAACTAAGGCACTGCTGTCTGTCAGGTTATCTTCATTGTTTCTTTATTCTGCCTAATGCTGCAATGAACATCTTCAAGCACACTCCTTCTTTCTTATTATGGGGGTGGATGACAAGCTGGACTAACTTTTCTGGATGAACTTCCAGGAACGTAGTTACTTGGATCAGAGTGCTTTCTAAAAGAATGCTGTACATGTATGGGTGCCTGGGTGGCTCAGTGGGTTAAGCCTCTGCCTTCTGCTCAGGTCATGATCCCAGGGTCCTGGGATCTCTGCTCAGCAGGGAGCCTCTTCTCCCCCCACCCCTCTCTGCCTGCCTGCCTCTGCCTACTCGTGATCTCTCTCTGTCAAATAAATAAATAAAACCTTAAAAAAAAAAAAAAGAATGCTGTATGTGTAGCCTAAATGTAACACAATGTAACCTAAAGAAGGTGAGTTATATTTTGTAACATACATATGAAACTACTGGTTCAAAGCTCAATTTCTCTTCCCTGCAGTCTGCAAGCAGAGATTTCTGACAAGATATCTAATCAGAAACAGAAAACTAGAAGAAACTAGTCATTGAGGTCACTCTCCTAATAGCAGAATAGAAGGCACCTGTCACAGAAGGTTGGGGGGGCAGGGAGGGCAGCAAATCCACATTGTGTAACTAGCCCTGTGTACAGAGAAAGGCTGTCATACCCTCATTCCTGCAGTCTGCTGTTACAAAACACAGCTGAGTAAGGCATAAGCAAATGGCTTGGAGTGAAAATGCAGTCCCAGGAGAGCTTTCGGTAGAAAATCTACCCTCCTGCAATCATTTGGGCTATGTTCCTTGCCTTTGTGCCCCTGTTCCAACTTGGGCCTCTGATCTCTGGTTTACCACAACCCCCAGCCATTCTGCAAAGTCTTCTCCAGTCTTTCCCTTTTCTGTCCCTTGTCAGATATTCTAGTCCTCCCTCACTCTTAGGCACCTATCACACCTTCATCTCCATTTCCCTCAGTGTGTGTGCCTGGCTTCCAGAAGGCCTGAAGACTCCCAGTGAATGGAACTCTTCAATTTCAAAGAGGAAATGGAGGCCATACAGGGAATTCCCTCACCTTTTGGTTCCCCATTGCCGTGCTTGGTTTGGTTCTCCCAGCCTTCCCTCCATTCATAGTGAAATTTTTTCCTTCCTGTCCACAGTCTGGCCTTCTCCTGGTGCTGTCAGACTCATTCTTTTCTACCTCACAGGCTCCCTTCTCAATCCATTACCTACCTCTTTGGTCTGTCCTCAGCATTTTCCTCCCTACTGCTTTATCCTCTCAGTATAGAATCACACTCCAGACCCTCCAATTGTGAACATACCCACAGACACACACACACACACAGACATGCATGTGTATATGCTGGACCATGGGGTTCCTCTAGGAGCCTGACCACTGCCTTGCTCTGAGTTCTGGCCTCTGTTGCTTCCTCAGCTCCTTCAAGGACTTCTCTTCCCCACCACTCTATCAGGACTGCCTTAGAAAAGGTCCCCCTTGACCTTGTGAAACTAAAAAATAATCAAAGGATTATCTTCACTTTATCTTATTTGACACTGCTGCGGTGTTTGGGACTGCTGAACATTACTTCCTTTGAAAGTTTCTCCTCCCTTGCTTTGACCTCTGCTGGTTCCCCTGCAGCTCACTGACCCTCCCTTCTCAGCCTGCTTGGCCAGTCCCTCCTCCTCAATCCATAAGGGTTGGTGTTTTCTAGAACCCACTCTTGTTCACCTTCTCACTTGATTCCCTTTCCTGGGAGACCTCTCCTTCCACTGTAGCTCCCACTATCACCTCTAATCTGGGGATTCCCTCTTCTCTACCTTTACTGCAGGCCGCTCCCATGACTTCCAAACTGTACAGCTGATGGATGTTGCTTGGTGCTGGCCTATAAGTGGACCTCAGTAAACATAACCAAAAAGAATTTCATTTCCCTCTAAACTTTCTCCTTTATTGTTCTCTGTGAATTGCTACAGCTCTCTGTCCTGCAGAAACCTGGGGTTCACCTCATGTCACTAAGCTCTGTTGAGTTTTTGCTTCTGCTTATTTGGGAAATCTCCTCCTTTGCAGCCCTCTGGCAATGCTCTGGTTTGAGCCGCCAAATAGGGGATAGAGGAGCCTCTTAACTGGCCTCTTCACCTCCCTTTTGGTCTTCCTCCCATCTGTCTTCTGCCTTGTCACATACCTGCTTAATAAGGCTTCCCATTGCCTACAAGATCAAATGCTCTGCCTCAGGACAGCAAACTCTCCCCTTCTGATCCCTGACTTCCTCCCTAGCCTTACCTTTCTGCTCCTTTCTCTAACATCCTCTGTACTTTGGCCACAACAAGCTCTTCATAACTCTGTTCATGTTATTCCTTTGCTCAGAATGGCTTCTTCAATGCCATGTAGTGAACTCGAACTCTAATTCTTAAGAACTCTCTCCCAATTCCCCTGTGCCTTGCCCTGACAAAGAGCAATTCTCCTCGTTGGAGCGTTCGGAAAAAAAAACCATAATGGTGGTAGTAATTAGTGCTCTTCAGCCATCTACAATCCTGGTTCTTCCCCATTCTGGGCCCCTTGCACGTCCTGGCCCCTTTGAAGTTAGACAAGGCTGTGGAACAACCTTTCCCAGTAAAGTATACAAGGGGAAATGGCATGTGTCCATGCCAGGTCAGAGGATTTCGATGTCAGAGTGAGAGCCTCCACGATTCTTGCCCTCTGTTCTAACAGCTGGCGACATTCCAGATGGTGGCTGCATCCTGGAATGGGCCTCCAGCGGATCTCTGATGAACATGTACTGTGAGCAAGAAATCAGTCTTTGCTGATTCACCTGTGCAGCATGAACCTCCTTGTTATTAAAACATAACGTAGTCCCTTTGACTGATGTATCTGTGTGCCTTTACAAATTGTCAGTTAGTTAAAAACCCTTTTGCCAGATCTTCATTGTTCGTGGACTGGCATCCTCTCTTCCCCTTCATAACTGCAGAGTCTAGAATGTTTAGGCACATAATAGACCCCAGTGATTTCCCCCCCCCCCGGGGGGATGGGTGGGTGAGGGCACACATACTCTAACTTACAAAGAATTTGTGTCTTACATGTAGAGTCATGCTGTTTTCAATAGATCATTGGAGAGTAATAAGGATAAGATAAAGAACCATGTTTTTACAAACTAAGTATGTTCCTTTATTACTTGCCATTAATCCATGTTTTATTTGCTATCTCTTAACGTATGGCTTTCATTTCAGCTGCCTTACAATTTATTTCTATCTGCTGGGTTCCTCTGTTGTGTTTTATCCTGAAACTTTGTTCTCCTTTTTAGCCATTACTGATTCCAGTCTAACACTCCTGTCTTTTATCCTACAGTTCTTAAACAGGAGTTTAGTCAATCCAATCTAAACCTGTATTGAGGCATTAACCAAGAGTATTAGGTAGTTAGACTATCATGCAACACCAAAGCAAGAAGGACAGAGGAGCTGGTGGGAGGAGAGACAAAGAGCCAGACATTAACTGAAAAGCAGTGTGACAGGTTGAAAAAAAAGCATAGCTTTTGGAGTTAGGAAAGTTTGGAATTTATCTGGTTTTGCCATTTACTGCTCCTGTGGGCCTCTGTATACCTCGATTCCCTTATGTGTAAATGTGAGTAGTGACAGAAATGTTGCAGAACTTTCAAGAGACACAAGTGAAATAATTTTTGTGCATGCTCTACGTACATTAGAAGTAACTGCTTAAAAATTTTTTTTAACATGATGAGAATGGCAGGGGAGTTATATTTTCACCAAGAGGAGTGGGAGATAGAAGAACCCAATGTGGTGAGTGTCTGCATTTTCAAATCTCGTGATCAGTCAGTCATTGGGGCTGGGAGGGAGCGCTTTGGCCCACAGGTGGCCAGAGCACTTATCTGTACATTGAAACCAAAGATTCCCCTCGCCCCCCCGCCCCCCATACAAGTCCCTAGATACATGGAATTCAGGCAGACTGTCTCTCTTGAAGCTCAGTTTTTTACTTTATTCCCTCCCTGCCCAGGTGGGCGACTATTCCTGTAAATAATCCTGGGAGCTTTAGATTTATAGCTAATTACTTATTTGGTACCTGTCACACGCTTTCCTCAGCACCTGATATATTGTTTTCATTCTCATTTCTATTTCCCTTGTGCTATTTCTTGGACATTCTCTATTTAATGACTTATCTTAAATGATTTTTAGGCTGATGGCACACCTCTAAAGAGGACCCCTGATAATCTCTTTGGAAGGAGCAGAGCCCTTCCACAGGAGACGGGCAGGTGAACGTCAAAATGTTAATTTTATTTCTGAGAAAGTGCTGGAGAACATGGCTTAGATTTTCCACCAAGTTCTGTTGAATTAGTCAGCCTCCTCCACCCAGTCACAGGTGGGGCTGGACAGCTGAAAGCCCCCCAGTCCGGAACAGAGCTGACTCCCTTATCCTGACCAGGTGGAGAGCAGGTTCTTATACCTGGTTTTGGGCAGAGTTGGAAAGGCCCTAGAGCCTCGTATCCTCTTTCTTACTCAGACTCCTCAATCCGATCTCTCATTCCCTCTGAGGCCAGGAGAGTGTAAGGAAAGGAAATTGAGACCCTTCATGGAAATACGCAGCTAAAGGAGTAGAAGCTAAGGATCCCCAAACCTCCGCCTGTGTGGAAACAGTGCTAAGTACCACTGCTCCTCACTGCCCTCCTTCTGATGGTCTTGCCCTTCCCTAATGTGGAGAGTGCCAGACCCCTCACCTGCTCCTACCTTTCGTGGCCACCATCCGCCTCAGTAATTCTCAGCCTTGGATACTACTGGAATCTCCCAGGGAGCTTCTAAAACCTTCCAATCCTCAGGCCCCACCTCCAGAGATCCCAGTTCAATTTGCCTGGGATGCAGACTTAGCATCCAAAGTTTTAGAGACTCTCCAGGTGATTCTAAAGCGCAGTCAGGATTATGGACCACTAACTTGATGGCATAGGTTTCACAACCCTTTTCGCCTTCCTCTAGCCAGATGTAAAATGCAGGTAACCCCATCTGTGAAGCTCCCGGAAAGAAGGCAGCCTCTGACAATGTCAACAAGGGTGTAGCAACTGCTTCCTAGATTAAAGCCATCTGGTAGCTTCAGAGGTCCGACTCATCCTTCTCCACATAAAAACATGTGTAAAAAGAGAAGTTGTATCTGGCCCCCTCAGATGGTGCTCAGTGATTCATTTTCTTGAAAGGGAATGAGAGGGAAGATTTCTTCTTACAGATATGCTCTTGATCTGACTTTGCCTTCAGCCCATCTGCAGCCAGTCCTTAGGAAAATCCAGGGAAAGCCATTCCCTGACGTAAGCTCAGTGCATTCACTTCCTCTAATATTCGCCATCATCTCATACCCAGGTATGGAGGCAGGCTTCCTTCTGATGGCTGCATGGTCAGGGAGAGGGAAATCCATGACCCCAGCACTTCAGAGGAGGAGACCTGATAGTAAGATAGAGCCATTTAAAAGACCATTTTTCAGTACCTTGCCCGAATTTCTCTCAACTGACGTGTAGTCTACCTGCCTCAGCCCATTTCAGAGGAAGCCCCACCAGTGAGCCTTACTCAGCCATGGCAGCTGAGGGACGACAGCTGGTTCGACGCATATGTGTGTCTGACAACAGAACCCATTTAACTGCTCCAAATCCACAGGGTATGATTATGTTGGGGTAATAACTCCTGAGAATGGCTTTGCTACAGTTATAACATGCTGAGAGGGAGCGAAATACGAATCCTGCATAAATTAGTCTGCCAGGTACAGTTTGCTATTAGTCAGCTCTATCATACCTGGAATAAAAGTGTATCAGCTCCCAGCCAGTCTGGGTAGTTCGGTGCATGACTGGATTGAAAGGCAAATTTGTTTAATCTAATTTAAATAAGTTTTGTGTAAAAAAAAAAAAAAAAAGTCTTTAACTTTTGAAACCCCTGATCTCATTCAGAGATAAAAATGAGCTTTAATTTTTCATTTTTTTTTAAATGAGATTTTAATTTGCGCTCTAAATCTAACCCATTGGCTCCTCATAAAACACCAGATTTTAAAGTGAAGCGAATGCTGGGGACCTGCTTTTCTTTTTGTCCCTGCCTGTTCTGAAACCATTCATGACACCATAGGAAGGAGCCTTCCATTTTGGTCATTGCTACGGTGATATAATGTTGCAGTCCACGCCACGACTTTGAAGATCTTACCATGAAGGTTTTCACTGGCAGTGTGGTTACATCAGCTAGCCACTTGTGCAATCAGATATCTCCTCTCTCGGCATAAATTATCAACATCAAGGTAATATGATGACATAACCCAAAGATTAGCCATAAGCATGTGACCAGCTCAACCTAGATTTTTTTTCAGCCTAGATTATTAAACAGGCTTTGACTTGACGATTTTACCTTCCAAAGGTCAAAGATTAGGGCTTAGACATCAGGGCCACTGAAATGTGAGATAAAAAAGCAGCACAGGAATTCAAGTCGTAAGGCCAAGGACCCTCACCTGGATATACAAGATCCAGCTGTTGGGAAGTACTGACTTTATCTAACTGGCTGGTGGAACTGAAAATACTCTTGTATTTTCTTCATTTCTTTGTGTCCTTTTTGCATATGGAAAGGAGACAGAACTGGCAATATCCTACGTGTCTGAATTTCAGTCTCAGGTTGGCTACCCACTCAGTCTGTGACCTTGAGAAATTTGTGACCTCTCTGAGGTTACAGCTTCCATTTTGGTTCAAGAGGAATAGCATTGTCACACCTAGTATAAGGGCTGGAGATGATTTAGGCACCTAGGAAAGGGGCAGCTGAAATAAGTATTTCTTCTTTGGAGGTTGTCTGAACATCCTTTGGGAAGATGAGTTACCTCAGAGATTAGAAGAGAAAGCACAACAGCAAATTGTAAGAACAATCTGGAGTCCTCCACCAATCGGTGAAGTTCACACACATCAGGGTTAAGTTCCAGAAGCCCCAAGCTTCATGTCTCAGCTGAGCCCCAGACAGTGACTTTACGGCTATTAGGGAAGAGAGTGATATGAAGGAAAGGAAGGTGTGTGCTTGAGTGTGTATGTGTGTGCATGTATGTGCATGTGTGCACACACATGTGCAAAACTCTAATAGCTGAGGCTGATTCTGTGAGGGATTCTTCCTGGTAAAGGAACTGGAAGTAGTTGCTAAGGAGGAAGGAGACGTGTCTTTTCTTGGCCAATAATATTTCTCACGAATTTGAGGATGATGTCTCCTCCTTTTGGGTGAAGAAAACTCTGAGAGTATTAAATACTGCTCATTCTAATTCTTTGCCATTATCAGGAAATCAAATGCAGGAAAGAGGATTTTTTCCAGTAAGGATGGAAGAGAAGTTTCCAGAAAAAATTGGAGGGAGTAGGAGGTCAGCCTCTCACTGTATTTTGACCTTTGTTTTGGCTTTCTCAATAATGCCATTAGACGGTGTGGGTGTTTATGGCTGTTCCCACTAGCCTACCTCCCTAGAATCCTGAAACATTCCATTCTTCATTTTCTCCTCCTTTAACCTGCAGTTTCCCACACAAATAGAAAACGGTTTTGAAAGGGAGGAAGAGAAGTATTTGCTTTGATAACAAAATTCATTTGGGTCCTGATTTGGACAGGTATTTCTGAATACTTTAAAAATCATGAGCTTTGAGGACCAAAGAGTAAAGGCACACAAAACTCACCACTTCTGATGAGAGTGGCTGGAATCTGTCAGTGGAGACTTCAACCGACAGAGTAGAAGAGTCAAGCTATTCTAAAGTTGGAAGGACCTTGTCTACAACAGCCAGCCCCTCATTATATAGCTCATAAAGTGTCCAGACTAGAAGAGATGTTAGAAATCACCCAGTTTCATCTCCCATTTTACAGATGTAAGAACTGAACACAGATGAAACGTGATTTGCTTCAAATCTAATCCCCAGTGAGTGACACAGACCTGTCTCAACCCAGATTACTTAATCTCATATGTCTGTTTACCAAACATTTCTCCAGCACCTCTTTGTGACTCGCTGGTGGGAGTATAGAGATGAAGAATACCCAGCCCCTGCCTTCTGAGGGCTGAGGATCTCCTTGCAAAGAAATACACATTCTCGGGGCACCTGGGTAGCTCAGTGGGTTAAGCCTCCGCCTTCAGCTCAGGTCATGATCTCAAGATCCTGGGATCAAGCCCCACATTGGGCTCTCTGCTCAGCAGGGAGCCTGCTTCCCTCCCCCTCCCTGTCTACTTGTGATCTCTCTCTCTCTCTCTCTGTGTCAAATAAATAAATAAATAAAATCTTAAAAAATAAATACACATTCTCAAATACTTATAGTCCAAGGTGATTTGAAATAATAGAGTGAACATCAAGGTCTGGGAAGGACAAAGCAGGAAACAATTATTTGGCCAAGAAAAGTAGAAGATTTTCCCTTCACACTAGTGCTTCTCAACCATTTCTATCTTCTAATCCCACAATCACTTTTTTATTCCCCCCAGTGAAAGGAAAACGAAACCTCTATTTGCTGGACTGTTTGAATGGGTGAGACCTGATATGAAGATCCAGAGCTAACAGGCAGAAGGGCCCACACAAGTGAGGCAAAAATGGTACAACTGTCTTCCCCTTTCCTCCCACCAGGGCGTCTTCCCTGGTCAACTCCATAGGTTTCCCTCCCTCGGTCCATTAAGGAAGGGAGGAGGGACAGGCAGTGTTATCAGAAGGGGTACGTAAAGACCTCGGCAGCTCTGCCATGGGCAGGAGGGGTGAGAAGAGAGAAGCAGGTTATGCAGAACAGTGAGAGTAGAACACCTGGGGCAGGTGGGGGATTCCCACTCGTAGGAGACCATGGAGGTACAGTGCAGACTCTCGGGAGTGGGGGCAGAGATCCTGAGTCCCAACAGTTGTGCCCCCAAATCTGTTTGAGGAGCCCCCTGCTTGCTGACACAAGTAGTTTCAACATCCCCTTTGTAATCTGGGTGATGGACCTCATCTGGTAAAGAAAGTCGGCTTTTTAAAAAATATGAAGTAGTCTAACTCTCCGTTAAGCTTTTTAACAAATTTTCAATCATAAGGTCTCAATTAAAATGCTTTAAAAGGATGACTGAAGTTGCAAGCTGTGCTACACGATTGGTTAGATATTATTTCGAAAAAAAAAAAAAAGCCACCTCCATATGTTTTTACCAGCTCATTGAACTATCTTGGCAATAAATAGATCAGCATATCTAGGAATGATTGATACCATATGATTCTTGGGTTTCATATTTGATGATGCTCTGCAGTGTTTCAAGTCACCAAAACAGAAACCCACCCGCACACATTAAGCTCAAAACTGTTTTTGAGTTTTTCTCTTGATGGCTACAGTTAGAGTTTAAACAGCATCATTAAAATTTTACAGGTGACATATCAGGAAGAATTAACCCACCAGTTGTGTTTCCTTGAAAGGAAAACCATCCTTCATTATAATGAATGAAATTGTGAGCTAAGTATGGATGCTAGTGACCTCTGGAAAATGAAGCGCTGACCCATAAATGGACGAGAATCAGCCAGAGTAAACGAGGCAGAAGTTTTCCCAGCATAACCGTGCATGCTGGCAGGGAAGATTCTTGCTATAATTAAAAGAGATAGAGTAGTTAACAGGGAACGCTTAATAGGAACAAACATGATAACAGTGCCTAATATTTTTCTGGTCCGTTCTTTAACCTCATGTTATACTATGTGTCTGGGTTTTAAAAGTGACACGTGTATTGTCCATAAAAATAACACGTAAACTTGTACAGCAGAACCAAGCAAAAATTCATCTAGAATATGGATAGGGACACTGTCAATGCTGAGTTTACTCAGAGTAAATCTTTAGCTAAATTGGCACTGTCCCATTGTGATAGCTATTAGCCACGCTGAAATGGCGAGGGAGCATTTAAAATGTGGCTCGTTTGGGTTGAGATGGGCAGTAAGTGTAAATACAGACGGGATTGCAAAGACTAAGCCCTGGGGGGGGGAAGTGAAATATCCCTATCTTATACTGACTACATGTTAAAATGACAGTATTCTGGATATCTTGAGTTAAAGAAAAGTATCCTTAAAATTCATTTTACTTGGGGTGCCTGGGTGGCTCAGTGGGTTAAGCCTCTGTCTTCAGCTCAGGTCATGATCTCAGGGTCCTGGGATCGAGCCCCACATTGGGCTCTCTGCTCAGTGGGGAGCCTGCTTCCCCCACCCCCCACCTGCCTCTCTGCCTACTTGTGATCTCTGTCTGTCAAATGAATAAATAAAATCTTTTTTAAAAAATTTCATTTCACTCTGTTCCTTTACTCTTTTTTTCTAATATGGTTCCTAGAACATTCGAAGTTTTGTATGTGGCTTGCATTTATGGTCCACATTGTATTTCTGTTGACCAATACTGATCTAAATGAAAAGTTTGGTAAGGAAAGAAGCATTTAGCAATCCCACAGAACTGAAATGTAAATTCATATTAATTGATGATAACACGACAACATGACAAAAACTGGTCAAGAAGTGACTGATAACTTTGGTGAGTGCCTTTTCCATTCCTCCTACACTGGAAAGCTTCTTAAAATCCAAATATTTGCTTAATAACTTTCTAAAGGGGATACCTAGGTGGCTCAATCAGTTAAGCGTCTGCTTTCAGCTCGAGTCATGATCCCAGGGTCCTGGGATCGAGTCCCACATCAGGCTCCCTGCTCAACAGGGGAAACTGCTTCTCCCTCTGCCTGCTGCTCCCTCTGCTTGTGCGCTCTCTCTCTCTTGCTCTCTCTCTCTAACAAATAAGTAAAATCTTAAAAAAAAATTTCTAAAGGGAAAATGAGAAAGGAGGAAGTTCTGAGAAAGGGGCTGTGCCCTAATCATAAGTTGGGCTCTGGAAGAAACAGAAAATCACTATCCTGGGATTTTGGGGGGCTCTGGATTTTGCTCGAACTTTGCCATTATTGAGAAAACAGGATTGGGCCTCTCATTCTCTTACATTAATGGGACTATACTTTTCTCTTAGGAAGAATATCAGAGGGTTCTCTTACTTCCAGAATACGCTGTTAGAACGTCACTGGCAGGGTAATGGCATCGCGAGTGGGAAGATATGGACCACGAAGCTATCTCGCAACAGGAGTTTAAACTTAGAGGGTGCAGTGTGTTCTAAAGGCACATTGGTTAGGAAGATTTTATCCCAAGAGAGCTGTTTATCTAAACGAGCATTATGCTTTTTAGGGACTCCATTGGGGGTGTTCAGTTTTCCCAACTTTCTCTCATGTTCCACTGAAAGAGACACTTCTATGCTGAGGCAGAAAAAGTGATGCTTACGTCTACTTTGCCAGCTCTCAGGGAAATGAATGAGGCTTTCACAGCTCTAGCACCTAGAGAGGTTCTGTAGAGAGGTTGTCATCCCAGAACAGACAGACGTCAGCTTTTCTTTACAAGGCTGGGGGCAGATCATGGGGATGAATGCAATTCTGGGCCAGGTGATGGTATGGTTTTAAACCCCACTAATTCTGAGTCCTCACGAAACCAAAGGGAGGGACAGGTGATGAGAGGAAGCACATCACAGAGTGGGCCAGCAGAGAACACAGCCATAAAAACGTGTGTCGAACCACTGAGGAATGTAGCTATGTGAGGAGTAAGGAAGACGAAATATGCTTAGTGTCTAGTAAGTGTTCAAAACATATTGTTTTGAAACCTGTCCTGGGGTGTGAGTAAAGTTTATCTCTATTTCACTGTACACAATGCAAAGGCTCCAGAAAAGTGACTGACTGTTCCCTGCTTTTGTCGAAATTCGTTTGTGAGAAGCTTTACTCACGCTTTAGCTGCCGATGACTCATGGTTAAATCATTTCACTCATCTTTTTTCTTTTTTTTATTTTTTAATACAGTTGCAAATCATGTGATATTTGGCTTTGTTCTCTTTCCCTCCTAAGGAAAGCTAAGCAACGCTAACAGCCCCATTACCTTAATGAACTAAAGCCATTCAGTGAAAAGAGTTGGTATTCACTTCATCAAATCTAGTGATGATAATTTTTTGAAAAGCTGAAGACTAATTCTTGGGGATTTTTTGGAGCCCTGTGACAATTCATATCCTCTAATAACGTATGTGAGTGAACGTTAGTGTCCAATGACTGCTAAGAAGATATAAGGAATGTTGCAGAAATATAAATAGGCCAGTGCTGAAATTTAATTAGACACTGCATAGGTTAATAATAAATTCAATTAATTTAGCTTTCTACCTATGCTAGAGAAAAAAAAATACCCAGGCAAAATAATAATTCATTTTAAATGCCTCAATTGGTAACCTCCTTTCCTGAAGAGTGATTTATGCAGTAATTTACTGGCTGTTTCTTTATAAGATTGTTCCAAACCAGCCCTTTTGAAATAATAATAATTTCTGAATGTGTGTTGTGAGAGATATAACAAATGACTTCTTATTAATTTTCATTTAATGAGTTGCCTATTCACACGGTAATTTTTAAAAAATTCTCTTCTTAAGATAAACAGGTTATAATACTGTGGGTAACACTTCCATTTCACAAAAATCGAACAGAAAAATCTGCCTCATATTCTCTACATGATTTGAAGGTCAATCTGATGCAAATTTTCTATACTAAATACTAATAGGCATCTATTTCTTTCCTAGTTAGCGTAGCAGATCATTTTAAATTTCTATAGCCAAGTGATTCAAATTGGTTAAAAAGTAAAAAAAAAAAAAAAAAAAAAAAAAGAATATTAGCAGCAGGAAAGATCCTAGCAGGGATAATACAGGGTAGTACAAGGTAGACAGGGTACAAAGTCATGAGCAAGGTAGAAAAGCAGCTAGAGTTGGTTAAGGAGCCCATGACACTGATCCTTTTTTTTTTTTTTAAGAGCAAAACAAACATCCTATCTTTCAGCTTTTATTTCTCCAACTGCCCTCTCTTCTTTTTAAAAGATACCAAAATTTCTAGCGTAAATATTAATATTTAAGAACTTAATTGCTTATCCTCTCAAAGTTTAGTTCCGTAGCCGCTCGTTAACTATAAGTTGTCATTTAAGAAAAACAATGACATAATTAATAAAAACAAAATAATAAAAACTGGGAAGAGGAAATTGCTTGGAAAAGACTGACGTATTTTTAAAGGTTCCTATCTGTTTTAAAAGGCCTGCAATAGGCAAGACTCTTAAAAACAATCCCTTGCAACAGTTGAAATAGTATGCCTAAAGTATTAAATAATTCAAATGAAGTTGTTACTTACGTGAGAACCGAAAGGGCCTTGCTCCCAGCCCGCACTGCCTCACACCTTCTCCATGGAAAAGCCCGTACTGCATCTCGCCCATGAACTTGTCCAGCTCCTGTGCAGAGGCATTAACGAGCAGAGCCCCTGTTTTGCAGAGGAAGGTGGCTTTGATCCACAACGGTGTCCCCAGGGCTGTCACCACTCCAAGGGCACACACGAAGCTGAACACCCCAGCCATGCAAAAAATGACTTTCTTTTGTTGGTTTGGCATGATGAGAAATGGCTTTTGTGAGGGTGAGGCTCAAGAACGAGACCTTGGGACTGACGAGAAGTGACTGCCCCTTTGGCTGCATTTATTACAGTTGCTGAACGGACAGATCCCAGCCGATCAGGAACCTTCACCCTCGACAGTGGTTCTTGTCAGCAGAATGCCAGGATGGAAGCTTCTTCATCATACATTCTTGACTTCTCTCCTTTTCTGCTGTTGCTTCTCTCAAATTTGAAATCTTTGGACTAAGAATCTGTAAAATAAAACTCTTTCACACTGCCTTTGAGTATCTCCTCTTGTGTCACTTGGTAACAAAGGTCTAAGTTAACAGACGGAGTCCTCCGGGTAATTTGATAAATGCCTCCTCCTTCCCCCAGCCTTTTGTCTGATTGGGTGAGTTGAAACCTTCAGAAACAGGCTTGGCTCCCATGGTAAATTTTCAGCAACTCAAGAACCTCATTTATTGTTGTTTTTTTGTTTTTGTTTTTGGTAGGTAGGGGTTGAAGAGTTTGGACAGAAGAAGAACTATATATATTTATTGATTTTTTATATTATTGATTTTGAAAATGTTAATTGGGGGCACTTGGGTGGCTCAGTTGGTTAAGTGTCTGCCTTTGGTTCAGGTGGTGATCTCAGGGTTCTGGGATCAAGTCCCATATTAGGCTCCCTGCTCTACAGGGAGTCTGCTTTTCCCTTTACCCCTACCCCCTGCTTGTGCTCTCTCTTTCTCTCTTATGCTCTCTCTCTTTCTCTTTCACGTGCTCTCTTTCTCTCTCAAATAAATAAATTAAATGAATAAATAAAGTCTTTTAAAAAATTGATATTCATAACAGGATAAAATATTGAACTGAGTTGGATGTCTTAGACCAGCCATCTAGGCTTGTCATTCTAATTTCTTTTCTCCCAGATCCATGATTTAGAATCAGTGTGTCAACAGAGAAGTGGATTCCAATTTTTACTGGCTCACAGATGCAAATATCTAGATTTATAAAAGCTTTCCTTCAAAATGCTTGGCTCCTTCAGGACTATGCAAGGAAATAAGGTTCTGAATCTGAGAAGTATCAGAATCTATAAAGACAAGAGCATTGTCATGGAAAGAAGAGATTGTCCTCAGATAGCCGGCTCTATGACTTCACCACAGAAAAGCAAGGGTCCAGCAGAAATCATCAGTTAGGGAGACAAGAGACAAAGTCATGAGCAAGATTAAATAGCAAAATGAGTCCAGTTACATTGTCAAGATCTGAAAACTAATGTTCAGAATTTAGTAACAGCTTTTTTTTAAAGATTTTATTCACTTATTTATTTTTTTATTTTTATTTTTTAAGATTTTATTTATTTATTTGACAGAGACACAGTGAGAGAGGGAACCCAAGCAGGGGGAGTAGGAGAGGGAGAAGCAGGCCTCCGGCCAAGAAGGGAGCCTGATGCGGGGCTTGATCCCAGGACCCTGGGATCATGACCTAAGCCAAAGCTTAATGACTGAGCCACCCAGAAGCCCCTATTCACTTATTTAGAGAGAGGCGGGGGAGGGTCTCAAGTAGACCTCCCACTGAGCATGGAGCCCTACATGTGGCTCAATCTCATGACCTTGACATCACTACCTGAGTGAAATCAGGAGTCAGTGCTCAACCAACTGAACCACCCAGGCATTCCATAACAGCTTTTTAACTCAGCATTCCCAATGAGATTTTTCTTTCTGCAAAGAGATATAGGTTGTGAGTGTGTGTGTGTGTTAAGTTTTGCTGAATATCTATTGTATGCCACATTATTGTGCTAGGCTCTGACCTGCAAAGTTAACTTTTAGTGAGAATTTAGTATCTATGGTAGGTACATTGTTAAGTATTTTACCTAAATTATCTTACTTAGTCCTCACAATTACCATATACGGTGATGATGAAGGTGGTGATGGAAATGATCTCTCCATTTTATAGATGAGGAAACTGAGGCTCAGAGAGATCAAGCAACTTGCCCAAGAGGGTAGTGGAGCTGGGATTCAAGCCTGGGTCTTTTTTTTTAAGGGTTTATTTATTTATTTTAGAGAGAGAGTGAGAGAGAAAGAGCATGAGTGGGAGTGCGGGGGGGGGGGGGGGAGCAGGGGGAGGTAGGACCAGAGAGGAAGGGAGGGGAGGAGGAAAATTAGGTTTATAATATAGGTAAGTTGTTTTTTTTTTTAATTTCATGTAACTTGAACACACAATAAGCAACTCACCATAGGCTATTTGCCCTCCCAAGTAGTTCTCCACTGGATTTAGAATAATTGCCATCATTATCCACTAGCAAAACAAGAGAATAGCAATGGCCACAGTATGTGGTTATCTAGGGGTACACGTCCTGTGCCCACTCCAGAAACCCTAGTTTAAGATGTCTAAGAAGAGGGGTGCCTGGGGGGCTCAGTGGGTTAAAGCCTCTGCCTTTAGCTCAGGTCATGATCTCAGGGTCCTGGGATCAAGCCCTGCCTCCAGCTCTCTGCTCAGCAGGGAGCCTGCTTCCTCCTCTCTCTCTCTCTCTCTCTGCCTGCCTCTCTGCCTACTTGTGATCTGTCAAATAAATAAATAAATAATCTTTAAAAAAAAGATGTCTACAAAGAGCCGGCAGCTCTTTCTGCCCACAGGTCCTGTCCTCATGCTTTAATCAAACCACCTTTTTGCAATTAAAAAAAAAAAAGATGTCTAAGAAGAGTTATGCTAATTAAATCAACATATTCTGTAACTGGAAGAGACAGAACATTTCCAAGCCTGGGAGCAGAAATGACCTACCTTAATCAATACTATTAATACATCTACAGAAATGATATGGTAAGGAGGAGTAGTTGACATTGGACAGTGGTTTAATGAACTAAATGCAGCCACGTGTATGGAAAGTGGTCCAAGAAAAAAAGTCCTGACTCTGGACATAGAGGGAGGTCAGATCACACTAGTTTTTATGTGTGCACTGGTCTACAGAGAAGTTTTCCCTGATCTGGAGAAACATGAGAAAAAGAAATAGAACAGAGTGAGTTCTTTTATTGTAAAATTTTGTCCTTAATTTTTGTTTTTAAAATTTTCTTTCTTTAATGAAATAATGATAGTTGAATTGTTAATATCCATACTTGGCAAATTAAAAAATTGGCAAACCTCTATCTGTTCCAAGTTTGAATGGCCAACCAACCCACTGGTCCAGGATATACAAAAGCTTGGACCCCTGTGTGGGAAGGATGAATCCTCAGGCTCACGGCAACTGGGTGGATGGCCTCTACTCTAACTCAGTGGTTCTTGGCCTTGGGTGTTCATCCCAATCTCTTGAGGAGAGTTTAAAAATAACAATGTCTGCATCCTAATCCTTGAGATTCAGATTTATTTGATTTTAGAATATGACTTTAGTATTGAAGCACCTTAGGTGGTTGCAATGGACAGTCAAGGCTGAAAGCGAGGCCTCTTCTCATCTAATTACTAACTAGGCTTTGTGCATGCAAACATGAACATCTGGTCACTAGAGAGGAATATTCTGATTGTAAACCAAGAAACAGGTACTACCATTTATAGCTCAAATTTCCCAAATTGTATTCAGCACCAAGAGCATGATCTTGTCAAAATGTCCTGATGGGGGATGCCTGGGTGGCTCAGTGGGTTAAGCCTCTGCCTTTGGCTCAGGTCATGATCTCAGGGTCCTGGGATCAAGCCCCGGTTGCTCTCTGCTCAGCAGGGAGCCTGCTTCCTCCTCTCTCTCTGCCTACTTGTGATCTCTCTCTCTGTAAAATAAATAAATAAAATCTTAAAAAAAAGAAAAAGAGAAAAAAAATGTCCTGATGGGTCAGGTTTCAGCATATCTAAGAGTAAAGACTTGGTCCAAGATCATAGGTTTACCCCAAGTCACCAAGAGAATGTCAACGGTAATGTGTCCTGCTTGTGAAGCAGCGCCCCTTGGGTCCTACGCCCACCCCACCTCCTCTCTGCAGCTTCCTTTCAAACTTCAATATCAACCACCCACAGGTTGCATAGTAGTGTGTGTGATCCACCCTCTGAGAAGGATATAATAGAACCTGGCAGTCATTATGCTTGACAGCCTCCTTTTGAAATTTCATCTTAAATGTCTTGAATGACAGTGATGACACCATTTTCCTTGCAGCCTCTCTGAGAATTTGAGTCATTAATGTCAGCAAGTTTTCACCAAGTATCCTACTGAAATCTTTACTTCTCTCAATCTTAATAGGAATACATTTGGTGACATAAGAAAATGGAACTAGGCCTTTCTACCCTCCCTCGTGACCCCTTTAAGGTGTTGGCTGATGATATAATTCTTCTCTGTGACTGGAAACAATACAGACAAAGGAATACAGTTGCAGACTTTGCTTTTACTTTCAGTATAGCATGTGTGCCTCTTCTCATACGAATTTGGCTTCCTTGGTTTTTCCCCTTATCGTTGTTCAAAAGTGAAAGCAAAAAACAAAAACAAGAAAAAACAGTCCAAATCCAAAGGTGTGGGAGTTCTCACCTGATTTGTGCCAGGAGAGTAAGAGCATGGTGCCATGAGCAAAGAACACTGGGGAGAAAGATGTGATCCAGGGTTTGGTTCCAGATCCAACACTAAATGAAGAATTCCCTAATTTCTCTGGCGTTCATTTTACTCATTTATGAGAAGAGAGGTCTTGGCTGCATAGGTGATTCTTAAATTATTTTTAACCAGAGAAACCATTTCCACAACTGAACTTCTGGGTGAAATAAGAGCTAAAAATTGAGCTTTATTTTGGAAGGAGTGGGGATTGTGGAGCTCTGCAGCGGGCTCCCCTCACTCCTTTATCCCTAAGAGCCCCCATTTGCAACCCTAAAATCAGCTTTGAGATGTACAATGGTAAGCACGGGCCACATGATCCTTTAACTAAATTTTTTTTATACGTTGTAAGATTCAAATTCATCCGTTTGCTAGATTATTTCTCTTTTTTCCCTTTGCTATACTAACCTATGAGCTATTATAGAATATTGTACTGCTTAGAAACACTAGATGGTTGATTATTCCAATTATTAATTTTTAGATTTTTTAAATGAGAGTTTTTGGGGTTTTGTCCAATTTGTCACTGGTAATACTGATTTTGATTTTCTTCCAAATGGATCATTATACTCCAAGGCCTCTCCAAGAGGGATTCGACAAGGGTTTATCAGGCTTCCTATTCTAAGACAAGAGGCCTTTGTGAATCTATTCCATTTTTCTCATCTTTAAAGCAAAATCTGGCAAATTTGATTGACGTTTCTTGACTAATTCAAGTTGCTGGTGATCCTCAAGTAGCATTGTAATTCTCTAATGACTGTAAGGGGTAAAAAAAAAACACTCCACAGAAAGAATTGATTGATTTATTAGGGGGAAAATTACCACATGTGCTAGACCTTGATTGCAGCTAATATTTGTAGAGCTAATTGCTTGAACTAGAGGATTAAAAGGGTTGAGGGAAGGGAAGGAAAAGAAAACAAAGTTCTTTTGGAATACAGATGAAGCCACAGTGGATTTGGATTGAGAGGATGAATTCAGTGCAGGGACTTTCAGGGTTGGTGATGATGGTGAGGACATTTAAAGTGAGTGCAAGAGCTGGACTTCCATGACAAAGCTGCCACGGAGAGAGCCGAGGTGGAAGTAAGTTGTCATCCCTGTCAAAGGAGACACGTGACACCCTCTGATTTTTCTAGATTTCTAGCTGGTATCACAGACAGAGGCTATGCTGATACCCAAACCTCAACTTAACCAGAATACTGACCTATTACAGGAAGAGGGGAGAAGTTACCTTAAGAGGCGGAGAAGGAAGGCACAATTTGAGACCTTTCCTTTAACAATAATAGAAGGACCAGGGGCGCCTGGGTGGCTCAGTGGGTTAAAGCCTCTGCCTTTGGCTCGGGTCATGATCTCGGGGTCCTGGGATCGAGCCCCGCATCGGGCTCTTTGCTCTGCATGGGGCCTGCTTCCTCCTCTCTCTCTGCCTGCCTCTCTGCCTGCTTGTGATCTCTCTCTCTGTCAAATAAATAAATAAAATCTTCAAAAAATATTAAAAAATTTAAAAAAAAAATAATAGAAGGACCGGATTCCTGGCACAGGGAGATCGACAATAGTTTTCCTCATTGATACAACATGGGGGAGATATGTTACGGTGGTAAACTTCAGAGTGGTTTGATTCTGTTGTTACTATCACTGTATGAATGTTTTCTTTTGTGTGGGTGTGTGACACTTAAAATACTGATGATTTCTTTGATAACTTATAGTTATCAATATTAACAAAAACACAATACCTATTGGGGTTTACTCTATCCTGTGTGCTTTCCATGGATCAACTCATTTCTTTTCAGACACACTGGGACAATTATTAGGTTTCCTGCCCCTCTTCTGTTAAGATGTTCCAGGCAGTAGGATAGCTTAATTTTTAATCAGATGGATTACAAAATCTCCTAAAATATTCTTGTAATGAAGAACTGTATCATAGCACAATTAGGTGGATTTATATTTTATCAAATCTCTGGAAATGAGGAGTGTTGACTTACCGAGCTATGCTAGCTAGAGAGATCTTCAGACTGATTCACCCATTTTTTTAAAAGATTTTATTTATTTATTTGACAGACAGATCACAAGTAGGCAAACAGAGAGGGGGAAGTGGGCTCCCTGCTGAGCAGAGAGGCCAATTCGGGGCTTGATCCCAGCACCCTGGGATCATGACCTACGCTGAAGGCAGAGGCTTTAACCCACTGAGCCACCCAGGCGCCCTTCACCCATACATTATTATCAGTGACTCACATAAAAACAGAGACTGTATCTCATCCAAAAATTTAGCTTCCTATCAAACCTTGAGCCCTGACTATGGACAGAGACCGCTAAAAATAATTGATGACCAAAAAGAGATTCAAGACTATTTTAATGTTCCTAAGGAGCAAAGCAATGTCTTCAGGTTTAAACATGTAATTGCCCGGGGGGAATTGGGGTTGGCAGGCCTTCCTGTGAGAAGACAATTAGCTAGACAATGAGCTCGACAGGAGCCAACAGTGAGAAGTGACAATTGCCAAGTGTTACTACAGGGAGACATCCGAGACATCCACCTTTGAGATGATTGCCCAGCCCTGGGTCCTTTCTTGGTAAAATTCCTTTAATACCCTCGGATAAAAATTCTGTGGCAGCAAGCTTTGCACTCTAACTCATGCTTTCCAGCCTACTGGGGTTAGCAATAGATGTCTGGGCCAATCAGAATCCATCTCCTGAAAGCTGAGACACGATACTGAGAGACTCAAGGCCAAAACAGGGGAGGCGTCTCCACAGAGGAGGCAGCGTCTCTTCCCATAAAGAAAGCCTTGAATTGCCCTCTTTTCCCAAGCTGCCTGCTCACTTTTTCTACTAGCTGTCCCCCTTCTCCTTCCTAGAAATCAAATATAGGGCTCTGCTTTCAAAGCGTTCTTACTCTCTTACCTGTCTCTTTTCTGAAGCACAGACATCAATGCTTCCTGCTATCTGGTTGTGGGTACAGTGCCCCAGGTGAGACTGGCTGTCCAGTCACCTGAGTGAAGGACCTGTGGTGGCTGCCTTGGACCCCATGTGTGGTGTGCGAGCACATGTGTGTTAGCGCCCCCCATCCCCAGGTTTAGGGCCTCTGTGTCCACCACTGCCCTGGCTCTGGGGGGAGCCTCCTCTCAGGCTGGCCTTGTCCCATCCCTCCTTTATCAGGGATGGCACTCCCCTTTCTTGTGGTCACCACCTCACAGGTGTCAGGGCCTCACCCTCCAATCCTAGAGGAATCACAAGAATCTGGATTGTTGAACTTCCTGGGATTGACTTCAAGGAGAGGAACAGGGTTCTGGAGCGCAGACAGGTGAGATCTTGTGTATCTGCTGTTGGCAACAGTGCTGGCTGCTGCCCCACAGGGGCCTCATTAGCCGCCATGAGAAGGACTGCGTAACAGTGTGATTATGGGACTTGACGTCCATTCTGAGTCCTAGCTCCAGCTGATGCTCCCAGTACAGCCTCTCCTGAGTATTATGTCCCTCCCTCTTCTTCAATTTCCCAGACTACAGTGTCTCTTAGCAAATCTGCAAGGGGTATGCATGCCCTACGCAGATCTGAATCTTTCTTCTGCCTCTCAGGGTAGAGCACACATGAATTGATCCTTCAATTATCTTTCCTTCTACCACAGCTACTCATATTTTCTCTCTCTTTCTCTCTTTCGTCCTCAGTTTAATTAGCAAAAATAAATATTTTGTCCATCCATGAGAAGATCCTGAATGAAGTGCATATTTATTTAGAAAAGCAATATTGTCCCCTTGGATTGTAAGATATAGGCTAGGCACTAGGGCATGGAATGTTAAAACTAAACATTTTATTTTATTTTTTAAACTAAACATTTTAAACGTGGTGGCCAAGAGATTTCATTAAATGCTTATAAAGCAAGGCAAAATTTCAAGATTAAAATTTCCTTTCTGGGACATTCAGATTGAAATGAATATAAGACCTTTTTAATTTTAAACTTTGGAAAATTCAAAATTATATTCCTGAAAATTATATTCTTAAAAATTCTTTAAGAATTTTAATTCTAAAAAATTATATTCTTTGAAAAATAAAAAAGGCAAACTGTAGACAAAGCAACCTAAAGGGCTATGAATGCCTTATATCCAAAGTCTCTTTCCAGAGGCACCTGGGTAGCTCAGGCAGTTAAGCATCCGACTCTTCATTTCAGCTCATGTCATGATCTCAGGGCTCTGAGATAAATCCCAGGACAGGCTCTGCACTGAGAATGGAAGATGCTTAAGATTCTCTCTCTCCCTCCCCCTCTGCCCCTCACCCCTTGCTCTCTCAATAATTGATTGATTAATTAATTAATTAAGAAGTGTCCATCCAAGATGGCAGCCGCAGATGGGTTAGGGGGTGGTAAATGCTGGGAAACCCGAGGAGGACTGGGAATAGCCTCCCATACTTGGAAGCCAAAACTCTTGACTTGTCATGTGCTGAAAATCCCCAGCAAGCCAGATCAGACATGTTACTGTGTCTTTAACCCACTGAGCCACCCAGGCACCCCTGTGTCTTTAAATGATGGAAAATGCCTGGGCACTGAGCCATGGGCACTACTGAGGATAGATGAACACTGAATGAATCTGGGATCTTTAGGAAGAAAAACCAAGCTGCACTCCTCGCCTTCACTTCTATTGGAATGAAACCTAGGCTAGCCAGTGACTTTTTCATATTAATGACACAGAGATGTTTTATCATTATATTAAAGATTATTTTAACAAAGTTATTCAAAAGGAAAAGACTGAGGGGAAAAAACCTGAGGGGAGCCTGAGTGGCTTCCTTTGTTAAACTGCTGGTTGATTTGGGCTCAGGTCATAATCTCAGGGTCCTGGGATAGAGCCTCAGGTCAGACTCCATGCTCAGTAGAGTGTCTGTTTAAGGACTCTCTCTCTCTCCCTCTTTCTCTGTCCCGCTCTCAGCTCTCCTTCACTTGTTCTCTTTCTCTCAAATAAATAAATCTCAAAAAAAAAATTAAAAGAATGGCCACACTATATTGAAAAATTAGAAATTTATTATAGATCTAAATGTAAAGCCTAAAATATAAAACTTCCAGATGAAAACATAGGAGAAAATCTTGGTGACCTTCAGTTAAGTAAAGAGTTCTTAGACAAAAAGAGTGTGAAAAATAAAGTTAAGAACAAATTGATAAAATTTTCTGCTCTTTGTAGGGCACTATAAGATATGAAAAAGTAAGCCATAGATTTGGATAAAATACATAAAAAATACATATCTGACACATATCTTGTGTACAGAATATATACAAAAAAATCCTCAAGACTCAGAAAACAAACACCCCGATTTTTTAAAAGTGGACAAAATATTTTAACAGATACTTCATCAAAGAAGACATATAGGTGAAAAATAATCCCATGAAAAGATGCTCAGTACCATCAGTCAAAATAAAACCATGATAGAATATCACAATCCACCTATTAAGATGACTTAAATTAAACAACAACAACAACTTGACAATACCAAGTCCAGGCAAGAAAGCAAAACAACTGAAACTTTAATGTGTGTTGATAGGATTGCAAAATGGCACAGCTGCTTTGGGAGAGAGTTTTAGCAGTTCCTTAACGATGTCAACATACACTTGCGATATAACCCAGTCATCCTGCTCCAGATATGTACCAAAGAGAGCTGAAAGCATATGGCAGCATAAAAACTTGTGCACAAATGTTTGTAGTGGTTTTATTTATAATCACCCCCGAATGGAAATAACCAAAATGTCCATCAACTGTGTGTGGATAAACAAAGTGTGGTACATTGCGCCTGGGTGGCTCAGTGGGTTAAAGCCTCTGCCTTCAGCTCAGGTCATGATCTCAGGGTCCTGGGATGGAACCCTGAATCAGGCTCTCTGCTCAGCAGGGAATCTGCTTCCCCCTCTCTCTCTGCCTGCTTGTCTGCCTACTTGTGATCTCTCTCTGTCAAATAAATAAATGAAATCTTAAAAAAAAAAAGTGGTACACCTGTACAACAGAATATTACTCAGGAAGAAAAAGGAACAAACTACTGACACAGGCACCAAAATGGGTGAATCTCAAATGTTTCTTGCCAAGTGAAAGGAGCCTCAACTGTATGACTTCATTTATATGACATCTGGAAAGCGTAAAATGATTGAGAGAAAAATTATACCAATAATTATCAGGGGCTGAGGGCGCCTGGGGGGCTCAGTTGAACCATCTGCCTTCAGCTCGTGTCATGATCCCGGGGTCCTGGGATCAAGCCCTGCAGCTGCTCCTTGCTCAGCAGGGAGTCTGCTTCTCCCTCTCCCTCTGCCTCTGCTCCTGCCCCCTGCTTGTGCTCTCTTTCTCTTTCTCAAATAAATAAACAAAATCTTTAAAAAATAATAAGTATCAGGGGCTAGAAAAGAGGGGGAAGGCATTGACTCTTAAGAGGCAGGAAGGAACTTTGTGGAGTGATGATCATGGTAGGGTTACATGCCTGAAAACTTTTGTCATAATTTCTGGAACTGTATACCTAAAGAGGAAGAATTCCACTACATGTAAATTAAACCCTAAAAAAGGGAATGCAATTTGAATATCTTGGAATGCCAACGCTCAACATATAGCTCTCCAGATATTTTCTCATGCAAGAAGTTAAACATGAATTAACCTCTTTCTTAGAATAGAAAAACAGGATATTCTAGTCAACTTAATATGTTGCTTACCAGAATTACTGTATATACTACTACATAGAGGAATCACTGCTTCCAAGAGAATTATAATTCAAGAAATCTTTCTTTCATTATAATTCAAGAAGAACTTTCTTTCAAAATTTGTTCTACTATAAATATTCAATGTATTTTGGCAGACAAGGCACAGTCAGAAGACCTGGGTTAGACTATGTAGGTCCTGTAACTGACTTACCCAATGACCCTGGGCAAGTAGCTCTCCTCTTTGGTGTTTATTTTTTCCTACTTCCCACAAGTAGATTTGATATCATTCATACTTTTCTTTTTTTTCCCCTTTGGGAGAGAGAGAGAGAGAGAATGGGGCAGAGGGAGAGGGAGAATCATACTCCCCGGTGAGTGGGGAGCCTGCTGTGGGGCTTGATCCCAGGACCCTGAGATCATAACCTGAGTGGAAGGCAGACACTTAACTGACAGAGCCACCCAGGTGTTCCAACATGATTCATACTTCTTAACCTTTTCTCTGCCTGTATGGGTGCAAATAAAGAACACTGTCATTGGGAAGAGCTTTCATCTGCTCAATCCTGAGCCTTTCCCTTCTCTTCTATGGCACCCCTGTCACTCCTCAGATCAGGCCTTTTGCTACCACCCCTTCCTCTGCCAGATTCTATTAACACCTTCTTTCAGTGCCACCTCCAGAATATATCCTGATGCTGACCATGTGTTACTGTGTCCCCTGCTATCACCCTTCTTGATCACTCTTGTCTCTGGCCTGGACTCGTGCAATTGCCTCTTAACTTCTCTCCCTTGTGTAATTCATTCTCAATTCAAGAGACCCAGTGATCCTTTATAAATGTAAATGTAAATGTAAATGTAAATCAGATCTCACCACACTCCTGGTGGATGTATTCTGGTGACTTCCCATTGCACTGGTGATACAATCTGAACTCTACTGTGTCCCACAAACTGCTCTGTGGTCCAGCCCATCTAGTGAAAACATGTCCTCTTATCACTCTCCCTAGCCTCAGCACACAAGCCTGCTTTCTGTCTTGGGACTCTCAATATTTGTGTCAACCTCAGGCACTGTGCTCTTGCCCTTCCCTCTGCTAGCAGTGACTGCCCCCCAGACCTTCCAATAGCTGGTCTCTCCTCCCCATGTGGAATTCAACTCAAATATGACCTTCTCAGACTGTCCTTCCTGGACCACCCTACCTAGACAGCACATCTTGACCAGCTACTCTCTAGCCCATGTCTCTGTTTTATTTTCTTCATGTTGCCACCTAAAATTGTATTTTATGATTTATTTGTTAGTCAACTTGACTACTGTCTGTTTTTCCCACTAAAATGTGAGTTCCATGATAACAGGGAACTTTTCTTATTCCCCATTATAGCTGCGGGGCAGGAAACAGCTATCTCCTGACCCAGGGTGGACCTCAAAACCAATAAATTCCATTAACTGCCAGAATAACTGAATGTATGTATGCAGACTGAGCCCTAGAGACAAAATGTTTCTCTAGATCAGAAGTGGGAAGAGCAAGCAACGTCTGGCTGAAATAGTCTGTCTAAACTCTTTGTAGAATAAGTGGCATTAATATGTCTAAAAAGAATATGTATCAATTAGAAGAATCAGCAAAGAAAATTTAGGAGGCTGTAGAGAGAAAAAAGTTAGCAATGTACCTTCAGCTCCTGGGAGAGGTAGGTTTTGGTCTTTAAACCTGAGGTATTGAGTCCCTGACCTGGTGGTGTCTGGTTTGATGGATGGCTACATCCCTTAGACAAGAGACTCAGCCAACCCTGCTTCTCTGACCACAGTTGTCTCCTCTGGGTTGTAATTGAGTTTCTGTGTGGATTCTTCTGTTGAGTTGAAGGTGCTGTCCAGCGCAAGTCATTGAGTGGTCCCTTTGGAAGTTCTAGTCTTTTTGCTTTAAGTAAGGAAACTGGTGTGCTGATTTTATTCTTCAGTCTTGTGTGATCTTAGTGGGAGTCTACCTGCATCCTCAAAGCCCTAGCAAAACCCAGCTAAGATATCTGCAGTGCTGAGGATCTGACTCTGGAAGGCAGTGTGCCCTGGTGAAGTAACAGTTCTGGGCCACTACCCTTCCCATTTATTTTCTTCATAATAGGACTCTTTCTCCCTCCTCCCTCCTTACCCTTTCTCCTATCTTCTACCTATCTGTCTATCTATCTAATCATCATCATTCCTCTGTTTCTCAGGGTCCCAGAAGGAATCTTTGGCTCATTCAAATATAGTCATCTAAGTAGGAGAGTTTAGTAAAGGGACAATTCACAAAATTATGGGCAGGGTTTAGGGCAATTACAAGGGATGATGCCATTCTCTATGAGAACTGAAAGAGACTGGGGAGGGCACAGTTTTCAGAATCTACAGATAGAGAAGGCCATGTAGAGAGGGCCACCTGACAGCTCCTGTGCTCTTTTGCTGACTTCTGGAATCTGCTATGATCCCATAGGATCTCCTCTGATTTGCTCCTGGTGCTCCCTTTGGCCAAATCCACCTGGAAACCAAAGGTTAGCTTCTCAGGACATAGGGCAGGCTGAAGAAGAGTAGAAAATGGATGTGGAGGGCAAATGTAAGAAATCCTTATAGCTATCACTATTTATCTAACCATCCATCTACCATCTATCCTATCTGAAAGAGTAAAGCATATGAATAGTTTATAAATTAAATGATAAAAGCCCTATCCATGCACATAGCTGCAGCTACCTGCCCCTCCCTGGGATGGACACATTTTCTCCTTAATCCCAGATCTAGAAACAGTTCTCCTCTGCCTCCTTATTGGACACCCTATCCTGACAACCACCAGTCCAAGATGCAAAAGGGTAACATTGCTAAGTTCGGACTCCCCATATGCCAGGGGTAGAACAAAGAGTTTAAGATCCGTTTTGTGCTATAACCAACCTGGGCAATTTACCCTCAGCCATGATGCTGCTCCAAATATCTCATTTGGACAGGGTTTCCTTGCCCAGACATTTTTGAAATCATTCATTGTTCTGTCACTCCAAAGCAACACCCCAGTTAAGCCGTCCTTGAATTTATACTACCCAATAGTAACCAGAAGTCAGGAATGATCATACATTTAAAATGGGAAATAATAACAGAATGAGATAATAACATAAACACCTTGAAATAGTGCCTAACATATAAAAAATGCTCAAGAAGGTTAGCTATTCTTTATTATAATAATTATTGTTCATATTATAATTACTTTCTGAACTGGGGAGATGCCTCATTGGAAAGAGTTAAAACATTAAGCACCATTTAAGAAAAACCAATGGACCAAGAATTAACACTTCCTATATATTAGTTCTTATTTTTTTTTATCAAATTAAACATATTAAACATAAAATTGTATTTTTGAAAGATTTAGACTTACATTTTTTCTTACCTGATGTTCTAGTATGCTTAGTTACCGTGCTAATAAATCTTTTGATACAGGTTCTCCATGAAATGTAACTTTAGAAAGATTTAGAATTCTTTTTTTTTTAAAGATTTTATTTATTTATCAGATAGAGATCACAAGTAGGCAGAGAGAGAGAGAGGGAAGCAGGCTCCCTGCCGAGCAGAGAGCCCGATATGATACGGGGCTTGATCCCAGGACCCTGAGATCATGACCTGAGCCGAAGGCAGAGGCTTTAACCCACTGAGCCACCCAGGCACCCCAAGATTTAGAATTCTTAAACGGGGCAATTTTATTTATTTCATTTTACTCTTTCTTGTCCTTTATAGCAGCTACCAACCAGTGAATTCCCTCTGAGGATACACAGACCTTATTGTGTGCAATATGATACACACACACACACACACAAATTATATATACATATAAAATTATATGCACATAATTTTGTGTGTATATGTGTGAGTGATCCCTTTCAACTGCAGATTCATATGTCATCAAAATTGTCTCTTCATATCCTGTGATATGTACCTTATTTTAATTTGTAGAAGTAATACTATCCAGGTGACAGGAGAAAGAAAAATTTCTGTAGCTCATTCTCCAATTGAAAGCTGATGTACATACAAACAATTCTGTTGGCATTTCCAGGGCATTGACTACAAAAGAGAACATATTTTATAGTTAACTTTGGAGATGGACATACCTCTACTATAGGGAAATCATTAATAAGGTAGGCTTGTCAATTTCATTGCGTGTACATTAACACTTGGATGTCATGCAGCAGTCTTTGGGTTCTGTGAATGACTGTGCTGGATGACTGTGACAGAGCCCAGAATGAACTCCCAGAGATGTGGTTTTTGGGAGAAGTGTCATCACTGAAACTGTCCTGCTTCCTGAAACTTTGCCCAGTGATGCGATGCTCATGGTTGATTGCAAAGATTCTCTCCAGAAACTTCAATGATTTGGCAAGATGTCTTTGTAGCAGTAGAGTGCTCTTTGTGTTTAAAAAATTAACTGAGTTGGGCATGAGCACAGAAGACTGTCTGAAGGAACACACCAAAATATTAACAGTGGCCCTGGCGGGGAGGCAGGAAAAGGAGGAAGGACTTCCACTTGTTACTTCTTCCACTTTCTCACTTCCTGCATCCAGGTCCTGCAGCACCCCAGATCCTGCACCTGCTGCCCCACTTGTCTCCTTGAAGGCTGTTCCCTGATTTGGCTTCCTTTCAGAGCCCCTGTTCATTTTTCCCCACGTGAAGTCTTCCTGGTACCCCCAGACGGGGCTGGCTCCTCCTTCTCTAGGTGACTGATTAGTGCATTGTCATACTTTATGGTAATGACTTAACACCTTTCCCCCAACACTGTTGTTTCTTTGAGAGCAAAGAACTTACTTATTTTGCTTATAGGTTTATATTTTTAATTCTGGCATCCACGCATTTTCTACAGGATAAACATTTTCGATGGAATGTTTACGCTGGATAAATGAATGAGTGAATGAGTGAGCGAAGGAATGAATCCAGGGAACATAGACTAGGAAGTACCCGATGTGTGGTCCAGTTTCATTTCTGATATTCTGCCTAGGTCTTATTTTTCTCTCACCTTAACAGCACATTGGTACTCCCAAGGTCGGTAATTCTAACGTAATAATTTTTCAGCTCCTGTGGGGAGCCTAGGAGCAACCCTGGAGGCCAGTGCCACCTCTAATGGTTTTTTGCTCCATCATGGTCTTTAGCTTAAGGACAGTGCCACTTTGAAAAGATTGCTTAACTTCTCTGTGCCTGAATTTCCTCAGCTGCAATAAGAGATTCATAATATGGTTACCTCATAGAGTATTGATGAGGCTTAAATCAGATAATGTAGACAGAGTTTTTAGAACAATGCAGACAGAACATGTAATAAGTGTTCAATAAATATGAGGATGGTGATGATATTTCCTTGATATTACTGAGGGGGCATTTAGCCCTTTTCTGCATAGGAGGAGGATAAACTATGAGGCCTACTGTGAATTGCTCTACCCTATAAAGATTAATCAAGTACTGTATCATTGTGTTACATGATCAACATAGAAGTTGTGAGGATAGACAAATTCAATCGTGCCACGAGTTAGGTTTCAAAAGCAGTACAGTGAACCAAGGCAATTTAAAATGTTAAGTGACTACTCTCATATGTCTAAAAAAATACCATCACTAGAAATTTTATCATTATAGGAATACTCTGTCCCTTTGAAATATTAGATCTTCTAACAACTAGAAACCTACAAGTCATGTAAACCTTACAGTGAATGAATTAAGTACACCTTTCCCTGAGAGCAGTGTCAATAGGCAGAATGTTGGTGCTGGGGGTCTATGGAACAGAGACAGAAGAGAAGAGTGGCCTGCAAGGAATTGTCAGATGTGACAGCCCAGGGACCACAGCCCTTTTTTGCAAGGCTGGCAAGCTGGGCCAACAATTTAAAATGCAGACTGGACTCAACCAGGGTTCTGCTCACAGCATTGTTATGGTTGCTGGAAACACATGCCCAGGACTGCTGGCTTAGGTTCTGGCTGCCTAGCTACCCACTCTTTGACCAGCTGTCTTGTTTTCCAGATCAGCAAGGATCTTAGTTGCAAGTGACAGAAATGCCAATCAAACACTGGCTTAGGCATCAGGGAATTGTTTGGGCTCATTCAGCTGGAAAGATGAGGAGTAGTGATGGCTTCAGGGTTCAAAGGAACTCATCCAGGCTCAGTTTCATTCCTTCCCTTGTCTCAGCCTTTTACTCAGGCTTCATGGTTGCATGGTGATGATAGCTTTAGTCTCTACACCCCCTCAGGTGCAAGGGACATGAGAATGGAGGTCAGGTTTGCTTCAGAAATCTCAAAAAACACAACAAAACAAAACTCCTTGTGTCTCATTGGCTCTAAGGGGTCACTGTGCCCATCTCTGAAGAAATTGCCATGGCCAGAGAAAATGCAAAGCTCTGATGGGCCACAAATAAATGGAAAGACATCCTGTGTTCATGGAGTGGAAGACTTAATATTACTAAGATGTTGATACCATTCAAAGTGATTGGTAGGTTTAATGTAATTCCTATGAAAATCCCAAAGGCATAAAAAAATTCATCCTTAACTGTATGTGGAATTTCAAGGGACCTTGAAAAGCCAATAGAATGTTCAAAAAGAAAAGAAAAAATAATTTTTAAAAAGAACAACATAGTTGGAGGACTTACACTTCCTGATCTTAAAACACACTACAAAGCTATAGTCATCCAAATAGTATGTAACTGGCATAAAGGCAGACACATAGACCAGTGCAACAGAACAGAGAGACCAGAAATAAAGCCTTGCTTTTGGTCAACTGGTTGACAAGGATACCAAGACCACACAACGGAGAAAGGAAAGTTTTTTCAACAAATGTTATTAGGACAACTGGATATCTGTGTTAAAAAAAAAATTGACAAATGGGAATACATTAAACTTAAAACTTTTGTACATCAAAGAACACAATCAACAGAGTGAAAAAGCAACCTAAGGAATGGGAGAAAATATTTGCAAATCATATACCTGATAAAATCTAATATCCAGAATATATAAAGATCTCTTATAACTCAACCGCAATGACATAAATAACCTGATTTATAAATGGCCAAAGACTGGGATAGATATTTCTTCAAAGAAGACAAACTTGGCCAATAGGCATATGAAAAGATACTCAAAATCACCAAGAAATTCAAATCAAGGGGCGCCTGGGTGGCTCAGTGGGTTAAGCCTCTGCCTTCAGCTCAGGTCATGATCTCAGGGTCCTGGGATCGAGCCCCACATCAGGCTCTCTGCTCAGTGGACAGCCTGCTTCTCTATCTCTCTCCGCCTGCCTCTCTGCCTACTTGTGATCTCTGTCTGTCAAATAAATAAATAAAATCTTTAAAAAAAAACTGGACCTATTTAATTCATTTTTGAGGAGAAGGAAGTTGGGGGAAATTGGAGGGAGAGATGAACCATGAGAGACTGTGGACTCTGAAAAACAATCTGAGGGTTTTGGAGGGGAGGGGGTGCAGGGGAGGAGCCTGGTGGTGGGTATTAAGGTGGGTATTGCATGGAGCACTGGGTGTGATGCATAAACAATGAATTCTGGAACACTGAAAAGAAATTTAAAAAATTTAAAAATTTAAAAACTTTAAATTTTTGGGTGATAGTGGGGAAGAGAGTAGGGAGCAAGAGTGAGCAGAGAATAATCAATATTCAAAATCTTACTTCTTAATACACCGATGGATTGAATTCAGGCTTTAGCATAATTTGATTAAATGGACTATTGTTTTTCTTTCTCACCAGTTTTAGTGAGAGCGTTACAAGTACGAGGTGAGCAGGATTAGGTTCTAATTCAAGTAGATCTATCTGCCTCAAAGCCAACGAGGCCTCTGTAAATAGAGCTTTCATAACAGTTTCATATTCAGCAGGGTGTGGGCACACAGAACCATGCATGTTACCTGCTTGGTTTCCAGTTTCTAGAAAGCAGGGCCAATGTGTTGGACGAGTTGAAAATTTTTTAAATTACAGCTGGGTTTGTTCATAGGACGTATTAGCTAGGTGGTTTTGGAACAGGACTATGTAATTTGTGATTCTGCAACTCTTTCTTCCAAAAAAATGTGTTCAGATTTGATTTTCCTTTGAAAATGTACAAGTTCAAGCGCATTCACATTGTTATGAAACAGACTTCCAGACCTTTTTTGTCTTGCAAAACGGAAACTCTGTACCCATTAAACAGCTCCCCTTTTTCCCTCCTCCCAGATCCTGGTAACCACTATACTACTTTCTGTCTCTGTGAATTTGACTACTTTAGCTGTATCATATAAGTGGAATCATGCAGTATCTGGGTTTTATGATTGGCTTATTTCACTTAGCATAATATCCTCAAGGTTCATCCATATTCATTTTCATATTAAGTGTCAGTTGTGTGATAACAGGCTAGAAGTTTCAGATAGACTGTCCTACATTAATTCCCACAGCAATGCCCATTTTATAGTTTAGGAAACTGAGACTTGGGAATATTTTCATCAATTTTTCAAGGGCTTTACTTAGCTAATAAATAGCAAAACTGGGATTTAAAGTCTGTTATTTCGGGCTCCAGAGCCAATAGTCCTTCTGTTGGTTAACACAGATTTTGAAGGCAGTGAAGCTAAGGCATATAATTCCTTTGATTCAACTTTCACAGAATCATACTTAGATGGCAGATACAAATATGAGTCCTCAAACTCAGAGGGCCCCCAAAATTTTAATTTCTATACATTTACTTAATCATCTGTTAAGCCTCCATCCTGATTAGGCATTTACTAATTTCTGTTGAAGTGCTCATGTCCTAGGCCAAGCAGTCCCCCACCCTGGCGTGCACACAGCTCTTTCCATCCTGTGCTTTGACCTTGCTGCCCCTTGGCACATCATGGCTGCAGCTTGGGGCCCAGCCACTGAGTTCTGCTCCAGTCGATGGGGGCTGATTTTAAGCAAAGTCCTTCTTGAATCCTGCTTCCCAGGGAAGTAGTCATCCCTCACCTCAAAGTTTGGTCTCCGCAATGGGTTTAGATTTTTGGAAATACTAGTCAGAAAAGATGAGGGATGCGTGCCTCTAAAAATTGTTATTGTAAAGACTAAATGAATTGTCTGTAAATGTTCAGCACAGTACCCGATGCATGGAACGTGCTCTATAAATATTAGCTATTAACACATATTTTAGAATATATTTACATGTATTCTTTTCTAGTTTTTACCTTGGCTTACAAAATGCATGTAAATACATAAGATTTGTAATAACTTGCATGTAAACAGTGCTGATACTGTTTTATGCCCCACAGGCACAAAATTTTACTGTTCTGTTTCACACAATTCCCATTAAAAAAAAAGAGAGGAGGAAAGTATGGTGCTATTACAATTGAATGTAATGAATTATACAGTCTAATCTTGCTCCTTCCATTGTATCTAGGCATCACTGAGAATTCAATATTCCCCTTACAGTTTTACACATACGATGACTGGAAGAATTTTCCAGAGACTCGTTTCCGGCTCTGTTTCTGTCAACTCATGTTTCTCCCCCAACAGCCACATATGCAGTCTGAGATGCTGCAGGTCAGTGTTGAATCATGAGAAGATTCCTTTGTTTCACCATCGATCCCACAGTGGATAGAAGGAGCATTCCTGGGAAGCATTCCTATGCTAGGACGATTTTACCCCCAAATATCCCACTGAATCCAAATTAAGTGTGACCCCCAACTCAGCTTCTTGTAGTCAGATCCAAAATATTCCCACTGATGACTCAGTGCCACTTGATAAGAAGGGAAACGTGATGGTAAGGAAGTTGGAATGGAAAGATATACTAATTTTTTAATTATTAACATATAATGTATTATTGGTTTCAGGGGTACAGGTCTGTGATTCATCAGTCTTACACAATTCACAGCACTCACCATGGCACATACCCTCCTTAATGTCCATCGCCCAGCCACCCTATCCCTCCCACCTCTCTCCCCTCCGGCAACCCTCAGTTTGTTTCCTGAGATAAAGAGTCTCTCATGGTTGTCTCCCTCTCTGGTTTCATCTTGTTTCATTTTTCCCTCCCTTCCCCTATGATCCTCTATCTTGTTTCTCAACTTCCTCATATCAGTGAGATCATATGATAATTGTCTTTCTCTGACTTATTTCACTCAGCATAATACCCTCTAGTTCCATCCATGTGGTTGCAAATGGCAAGATTTCATTTCTTTTGATGGCTACATAGTATTCCATCGTATATATACACCACTTCTTCTTTATCCATTCATCTGTTGATGGACATCTAGGCTCTTTCCATAGTTTGGCTATTGTGGACGTTGCTGCTATAAACATTCGGGTGCATGTGCCCTTTTGGATCACTACGTTTGTATCTTTACGGTAAATACCCAATAGTGTAATTGCTGGGTCATAGTGTAGCTCTATTTTTAACTTTTTTTTTTTAAGATTTTATTTATTTATTAGATACAGAGAGATCACAAGTAGACAGAGAGGCAGGCAAAGAGAGAGGGGGAAGCAGGCCCCCCGCTGAGCAGAGAGCCTGATGTGGGGCTTGATCCCAGGACCCTGAGACCACAACCCGAGCCGAAGGCAGAGGCTTAACCCACTGAGCCACCCGGGTGCCCCTATTTTTAACTTCTTGAGGAACCTCCATGCTGTTTTCCAGAGTAGTTGCACCAGCAAGGAGATACTAATCTTAATGAAGGTCAATTTATCTTACATCTACATATCTTCCAAAAGTACAACTTTTGGAAGATCCCCCAAGGACCTTGAAAGATGTCTGTGCAGGTGAGAGGCCCTAAGGCTTCCTCCTGACTATTTTCATGGTAAATTGCAAGTATTACGTGGACAAAAGACTATGCCTCACACATCCAACAAATGATTACCATGGCTGGTGGTTGACTTGTAATGGGGGTGGTCGAGACACCTGGGCTAACTCTTGTCCACAAACGTCCAACTAGCCCACACTTTCTCAGCCCTTCTCTGACTTGTTCCACACCCGGGAAGCTCACTTCTATGTTTTGCCTTTACAGACTTCCTAGCCCCTGTCTTCCTGTGGGCTTTAGCCAGCAGGAGCCACCAGCAGGCATTTGCTGAGTAAGAAGGACAGACTGGGGTACTTATCACCACCCCCTGCTTGCCCATTTTCTTCTGTTCTGACCCTGTCTGCCTACAGCTCCAGCTCCTCTCCCAGGACCCCAGAGCTTGCTGGGCCTGCATAACACCACTTCTACCCTTTGCTCTCCTCAGGCTATAAGTAGCATAAACTTCCTACTGCTTTAGTCCCTGGGTGTCTCACTCTCCCTTGTTGGGTTTCCTCAACCTGTTCACACCTCTGTAACTATTCCCCTCATTAAATCCTTCCAGTCAGTCCTTCTGAGTGTCAGTTTCCTGCTGGATTCCCACCGGCTACCTTGTTCTGATCCCAATACGATGGCCTGTGATCATTTATGGCTGCATTGCTTTCTTTTCTCCTGGTATCCTGAGATCAAAGGTGTTGCTTATTTTCTTCTCAGAGTGAGTCATGAAAAATGTGTACCTGAAGTCATCTGCCCCTCCCACAGCACAGTCGTAAACCTGTATGAGTCCCACCCGTCACTTGGAAAAGAGCTCTGCTTGTTGACACCCGCTGTGAATTTCTCTTGGGGCTGAGAAGTCCCTCAGAATATTTAGCCTCTCTTTAAAGTCTCGAGGTTTCCATATGTGTTTATGTAACCACTTAGCTCTGTCCTATGTAGCTCTAGGGAAATTTGCTGCACTCATTGAAAGTTGAATTGTCCCATCATATTACGTAAGATAAAACCCTGACCCCATTCAACCACCAGAGCAAATAGCCAAAGAAGACATTAAGTGAGAACTGATTTTCATTCCGGATATCCCTTTCCATTCATGAGTCCTTTAGGGTTTCTCCCAGGCTGCACAGATGGCTGTTTTTCAAAACGAATATAGTTTTTCCCTACCCTTAAGAAATATTCAATCCGGACATTAGAAATATTTCTGAGAGTGGGGAGGAACACAGGAAAAACACTAGCACCATGTTTATCCTTACTAAGAGAAAACGGAAAGAATGAGCAGATATAGAGCATTCTTATGTCTTCTTCATACAGCTGCAGGTGAGATCTCCAGAGATTGTCTTTAAAGGGGCCCAGACCAGGACTCATTATGACAATACTGGTTTTGAAAAGCACCCCCTAGGTTCTTGCCCCATCTGACAGTCATTGCCTCCCATGGAGGGGATGCACTCCTTGAATGTTCCAAGGAGGCTCACACCTGAGTCTGTTAGGCCTCACTGTTGATCTTCTGTCTCTCCTGCCACTATTTGTTGGTGCCTGTGATGAGGGAGGCCCTGTTGAGCTGCTCAAGATACTGAAGTGAATATAACAAGGTCCTTACCCTCTTTATGGAGGAGCTTACATTCTTGCAGGTGAGGCAGAAAAAGAAACAACTAGGCAACTAAGAACATACAGACATATGGTATAATTTTAATGCTAAGTACCCCAAGTATTAGTACTGCAAAGAAAATTTATCATACCCAATAAATATCTTCATCATGTTGGTGTGCAGAAAATAGTTAACATACGGGGCACCTGGCTGGCTCAGTGGGAAGAGTATGCAACTCTTGATCTTGAGTTTGGGAGTTTGAGCGCCATGTTGGGCATAGAGATTACAATAAACAAACAAGCAAACAAACTTAAAAGAAAAAGTTACCATAGCAGGTTTGAGGCTGTCATGCTTAAAAAGGCTGCTTTCAAGGTTCACTGGCTAGTGTCTGGGAGTTGAATGGCAAACTTTTCTCTACGCTGATAGAAAACAAAGTGGTAAGAGTATCTCAGTATGCTGAAACAGTCTGAACACCTGCTCTCCCTCTAGGAGTCTAGAAGTTGGGTGTGTGTTATGCACAGGGTGTCTATGTGACCAGCTCCCAGTAAAAACCCTGGGCACTGAGTCTCTAATGAGCTTTCTTGGAAAACATTTCACACTGGATGTCACAATTCATTGTGGGAGGAATGAACCACATCCTGTGTGACTCCATTGGGAGAGGTTCTTTTGTACCTGGAAGATTGAGCCTGGTTTCCCTCAGACTTCACCTCAAGTGCCTTTTCCCTTTGCTGACTTTGCTTTGTATGCTTTTACTATAATCAACCATAGCCATGAGTATGATTATTCTCTGAGTCCTTTGACTCCTTCTAGTGAATCACTAAATATAGGGGTGGTCTTAGGGACCCATGACACAGTTAGGCTAAAGAATCAACAAGTTGGAAGATGGTGGTAGGGTAGCTTAGAGCAGCACATAAAAAACTAGGGTGGATTTTTTTTTACGATTTTATTTATGTTGAGAGAGAGAAAGAATGCATATACTGTGCTTGAGCAGGGGAAGAGGCAGAGGGAGAGAGAAGCTCAAGCAGACTCCATGCTGAGCATGGAGTCCAATTAGAGATGGATCTCAAGACTCTCAGGTCATGACCTGAGCTGAAATCAAGAGTCAGACACTCAACAGACTCAGCCACCCAACCACCCCTAGGTTGGGTCTTAATAAAGCTGTTACTTAAAACAAGCAAGCAAAAAATAACCACAACAAAAAAATGAGGGTAAGTCCTAGGGAATATTTAGGAGAAGCTATCAGCATCCCAGCCAATGGACACACTGCCATTTGCATAACCTAAAAATTTGTAGCCACACCTCATACTCAGAGAAGGTAATTTTGTGAAATGAGGAGATGAATGGATTCTTATTTATAGACTTTTGAAAATCATATTATTTTGTGTTTTCTTTTTTCATCATGGTAAGTGTACTCTTTAATCTCTACCCCTATTTAACCCACCCCCCTACCCACCTCCCCTGTGGTAACCAACATTTTGTTCGGTATAGTTAAGAGCCTGTTTCTTGGTTTCTTTCTCTCTCTCTCTTTTTTTTCCTTTGCTCATTTGTTTTGTTTCTGAAATTCCACATATGAGTGAGGTCATATGGTATTTGTCTATCTCTCACAGTCTTATGTTGTTCAATATATTATGTTCAACATAATATATTATGTTGTTCAACATTTACTCTCTAGCTCCAACCATGTCATTGAAAATGGCAAGATTTCGTTCTTTTTTATGGCTCAATAATACTCCATTGTGAGTGAGTGTGTGTGTGTGTGTGTTATCACCCATTCTTTATCTATTCGATCGATCCAACTGATGGACACTTGGGCTGCTTCCATAGTTTATCTATTATAAATAACGCTGCAACAAACATATGGGGTCTGTAGATCTTTTTGAACTAGTGTTCTTGTATTTTGAAGGTAAATACCCAATAGTAGGATTCCTAGATTCTGGGATAGTTCTATTTTTAATTTTTTGAGGAAACTCTTTATTGTTTTCAGAGTTGCTGCCCCAGTTTGCATTCTCACCAACAGTGCACAAGGGTTCCTTTTTCTCCACATTCTTGCCAATACCTGTTGTTTCTTGAGTTTTTAATTTTGGCCTTTCTGACAGGTATGAAGTGATAGCTCATTGTACTTTTGATTTGCATTTCCCTGCTGATTAGTGATGTTGAGCATATTTTCATGTGTCTGTTGACCAACTATATGTCTTCTTGGGAGAAATGTCTATTTGTGTCTTCTGCCCATTTTTGAATTGGATTATTTGTTTGGGGGTATTGAGTTGTAGTGCTACTTTATGTATTTTGGATATTAACCCCTTATCAGATATGTCATTTATGAATATCTTCTCCCATTTAGTAGGTGGCCTTGTAGTTTTGTTGCTTGTTTTCTTCACTGTGCAGAAGCTTTTTATTTTAATGTAGTCCCAATTGTTTATTTTTGCTTTTATTTCTCTTGTCTCAGGAGACATACCTAGAAAAACGTTACTATAGCCAATGTTAGAGACATTACTGCCTGTGCTCTCTTTAAAGATTTTTATGGTTTCAGGTCTTGAATCCATCTTGAGTTTATTTTTGTGTATGGTGAAAGAAAGTAGTCCAGTTTCATTGTTTGGCATGTAGCTATCCCATTTTTCCAACACTTTTTGTTAAAGAGACTTTTTCTCATTAGATATTCTTTCCTCCTTTGTTGAAGATGAATTGATCATATAATTATGGGTTTATTTCTGGATTTTCTGTTCTATTCCATTGATCAATGTGTCTGTTTTTATGCCAGTACCATACTGTTTTAATTACTACAGCTTTGTAATAGAACTTGAAATCTGGAATTGTGATACCTCCAGCTTTGTTTTTCTTTTTCACGATTGCTTTGGCTATTCAGGGTCTTTTGTGGTTCCATACAAATTTTAGGATTGTTTGTTCTAACTCTGTGAAAGATACATTGGTATTTTGGTAGGATTGCATTGAATCTGTAGATTGCTTTGGGTAGTATAGACACTTCAACAGTATTTGTTCTCCCAATCCATGAACATGGAATAACTTTCCATTTGTTTGTCATCTTAAATTTCTTTCATCAGTGTTTTGTAGTTTTCAGAATACAGGTCTTTCTCCTCCTTGGTTAAGTTCATTCCTAGATATCTTATTATTTTTGGTGCAATTGTCAATTGGACTTCTTCCTTAATTTCACTTTCTACTGTTTCATTATTAATGTATATAAATGCAACAGATTTCTATACATTGATTGTGTATCCTGTGACTTTATGAATTCATTTATCAGTTATAGTAATTTTTTTGTGGAGTCTTTAGGGTTTTCTGTATATAGTGTCATGTCACTGGCAAATAGTGAGAGTTTTACTTCTTCCTTCCCAGTTTAGATGCCTCTTATTTCTTTTTCTTTTCTGATTGCTGTGGCTAGGATTTCCAGTGCTATGTTGAATAAAGGTGGTCAGAGTGGACATCCTTGTCTTGTTCCCCACCTTAGGGGAAAAGCTCTCAGTTCTTCCCTATTGAACATGGTGTTTGCTGTGAGTTTTTCATATAAAGCCTTTATTATGTTGGATATGTTCCCTCTATACCTACTTTGCAGAGAGTTTTTAATCATGAATGGATGTTGTACTTTGTCAGATGCTTTTTCTGTGTATATTGAAGTGATCATGTGGTTTTTACCCATTCTCTTATTGATACGACATATCATGATTTTTTGCAAATAATAAACCACCCTTGTATCCCAGGAATAAATCCCCCTCAATCATGATGAATGATTTTTTAAAATATATTATTGGACTCAGTTACCTAATATTTTGTTGGTGATTTTTGCTTCTATATTCATAGGAGATATTGACATACAGCCCCCTTTTTCTGTGGCATTACTATCTGGTTTTGGTATTGGGTTAAATTGGCCTCAAAGAATGAATTTGGAAGTTTTCTTTTCTCTTCTATTTTTTGGAATAGTTTGAAAAGAATGGAAATTAACTCTTCTTTAAATGCTTGGTAGAATTCGCCTATGAAGCCTAGTGTCCTGGACTTTTGTTTGTGGGGAGTTTTTTGATTACTGACCCCATTTTGTTCCTGGTGATTGGTCTGTTCAAATTTTCTACTTCTTCCTGCTTTAGTTTTGGTAGTTATATGTTTCTAGGAATTTGTTCATTTCTTCTAAGTTGTCCAGTTTGTTCACATATACGTGTTCATATATTCTGTTACAGTTGTTTGTATTTCTATAGTCTTGATTGTTATTTCTCCTCTTTCATTGGTGATTTTATTTGGGTCCTCTCTTCTTCTAAAATGAGTCTTATTAGAGATTTATCAATTTTGTTGATCTTCTCAAAGAAGCTGCTCTTGGTTTCATTGATCTGTTCTTTTTTTTAAAAAATTCTATATCATTTATTTTTGCTCTAATCTTTATTATTTCCTACCTTTCACTGTGTTTGGGTTTTGTTTGTTCTTCTTTTTCTAGCTCCTTTGGGTATAAGATCAAGTTGTTTATTTGAGATTTTTCTTGCTTCTCAAAGTAGGCCTGTGTTGTTATATATTTCCCTCCCAGAACCATTTTTGCTACATCCCAAATACTTTGGGCCATTGTGTTTTCATTTTCATTTGTTGCCATGTAATATTTTTTTTCTTCTTTGACTTCTTGGTTGACTCATTAATTGTTTAATAGCATGTTATTTAACCTCCATGTATTTGTGCTCATCTCAGATTTATTTCTTGTGGTTGATTTCTAGCTCCATGGCATTGTGGTCAGAAAAAAAAGTGTATGGTATGATTTTGACTTTTTTTGAATTTCTTGAGACTTGTTTTATGTCCTAATATGTGATTTATTCTGGAAAATGTTCCATGTGCACTTGAAAAGAATGTGTATTCTGCTGTTTTAGGATGGAATGTTCTGAATATCTATGTTAAATCTATCTGGCCCAGTGTGTCATTCAAAGCCACTGTTTCCTTGTTTTTCTATTTGGATGATTTATTCATTGATACAAATGGGGTGTTCAACTCCCTTACTATTATTATATTACTATTGATTATTTTTTTGTTATTAACTGTTTTATGTATTTGGGTGTTCCCAAGTTGGGTGCACAAATATTTATAACCATTATATCTTCTTGTTGAAGCATTCCCTTTATTGTATAGTGCCCTTCTTTGCCTCTTGTTTCAGTCTTTGTTTTATTTTTTTTTAAAGAATTTATTTATTTGACAGACAGAGATCACAAGTAGGCAGAGAGGCAGGCAGAGAGAGAGGGAGAAGCAGGCTCCCCGCTGAGCAGAGAGCCCAATGTGGGGCTTGATCTCAGGACCCTGGAATCATGACCTGAGCCGAAGGCAGAGGCTTTAACCCACTGAGCCACCCAGGCGCCCCTCCATCTTTGTTTTAAAGTCTAGTTTATCTGGGGGCACCTAGATAGCTCAGTTGGTTAAGCATCCATCTTGATTTCAGCTCAGGTCATGATCTCATGGAATTGGGACTGAGCCCCACATTGGGCTCCATGCTCAGCAGGGAGTCTGCTTGAGATTCTCTCTCTCTTCTCCCTCTGTCCCACCCCCACTCATGCTCATTCTCTCTCTTTCTCAAACAAATAAATAAATCTTTATAAAGTCTGTTTTATCTGATGGAAGTATTGCTACCCCAGCTTTCTTTTGGCATCCATTTGCATGGTAAATATTTCTTCATTCCTTCACTTTCAATCTGCAAGTATCCTTAGATTTGAAGTGAGTGTCTTGTGGGCAGCACATAGATGGGTCTTGTTTTTTTATCCACTCTGTCACCTTATGTATTTTGCTTTTTTTTTTTTTTTTTAAGAGAGAGAGAGAGAGTGCAACAAGGAGAAAGTGGGGGGAGGGCAAGGGTAAGAGAGAATCTTAAGTAAGCCTCATACCCAGCCTGGAACCTTACCTGGGGCTCAATCTCAGGACCCTGAGATCATGACCTGAGCTAAAATCAAGAGTCAGATGCTTAACCAGCTGAGCCAGCTAGGCTCCCCATCCTATGTCTTTTGATTGGAGTATTTAGTGCATTCACATTCAAATTAATTATTGATGATATGTATTTATGTCATTTTGTTTCTTGTTTTGTGTTTGTTTTTGTAGTTTTTCTCTGTTCCTTTCTTTTCTTGTTCTCTTCCATGGTTTGTTGGCTTTCTTTAGTGATATACTTGGATCCCTTTCTCTTTATTCTTTGCATATCTATTATTGTTTTTTGATTTGTAGTTACCATTAGGTTTGTATAACACATCTTCTGCATAAAATAGTCTATATTAAATTGATGGTTGCTTAAGTTTAAACCCATTCTTTACTCCTCTCCCTCCCACATATTAGGTATCTGGTGTCATATTTTACACCCTTTTGTTTTATGAATTCCTTGACTGATTTTTACAGAAATACTAATTTTTACTGCTTTTGTGTTTTTTTCTCTTCATACTCTCCCTTATGGCCTCTCCTTTCTACTCAAAGTGTCCCCTTGAGGGGCACTTGGATTACTCAGTCAGTTAAGTGTCTGCCTTTGGCCCAGGTCATGATCCTAGAGTCCTGGGATCTAGCCCCACTTCAGGCTCCCTGCTCAGTGTAGAGCCTGCTTCTTCCTCTCCCTCTACTCCTCCCTCCCCACTCGCCTCCGCTCACTCTCTCTTCTGCTCTCTCTCTCTGTCTCTCAAATAAATAAACAAAAAAAATTTTTTTAAGTGTCCCCTTCAGTATTGCTTGTAGGACTGGCTTAGTGGTCATAAATTTCTTTAGCTTTTGGTTTATCTGAGAAACTCTTTATCTTTCCTTCTTTTCTGAATGATAGCCTTGCTGGATAGAGAATTCTTGGCTACAGATTTTTCCCTTTCAGCATTTTCAATATATCGTGCCACTCACTTCTGCCCTGCAAAGTGTCTGCTGAAAAATCCACTGATAGTCTTATGGGGGTTCCTTTGTATGTAATTGTCTTCTTTTCTCTCTCTCTTTTTTTTTAAGATTTTATTTATTTATTTGACAGACAGAGATCACAAGCAGGCAGAGAGGCAACCAGAGAGAGAGAGGAGGAAGCAGGCTGTCCGCAGAGCAGAGAGCCCGATGCAGGGCTCGATCCCATGACCCTGAGCCGAAGGGATCATGACCTGAGCCGAAGGCAGCGGCCTTAACCCACTGAGCCACCCAGGTGCCCCATTCTTTTCTCTTGCTACTTTTAAAATTCTCTATCATTATCTTTTGCCATTTTGATTTCTACATATCTAAGTTTGAGTTGAATTTAGGAGGATTTCTTAGTCCCCTGGATCTGGATATCTGTTTCCAACCCCAGATTAAGGAAGTGTTCAGATATTATTAAGTTTTCTGTCCCCTTTTCTCTCTCTTCTTCTGAAATCCCTATAATGTGGATGTTATTGTTTGATGGAGTCACTGAGCTTCTTAAAACAACTCTCAATTTGCATAATTTTCTTTCCTCCCCTTTGCTCAACTTGGTTATATTCCATTACTCTGTCTTCCAGTTCAGTAATTCATTCTTCTGCTTCATCTAGTCTGCTATTTATTCCATCAAGAGTATTTTTAATTTCATCTATTGTGTTCTTACTCTCTGATTGATTCTTTTCTATCTCTGTGTTAAGGGACTCAATTTCTCCACTCTTTTCTACAGTCCAGTGAGTATTTTTATTTAAATTCTCTGTGGGGCATATTACTTAGATCTGTTTTGCTTTTGTCTTTTGTTGTGATTTGGTCCTGTTCTTTCATTTGGGAGATGTTTATCTCCTTATTTTGTCTGACTTTCTGTCTGTTGCTGTGTATTAGAAAAGGCAGTTACTTATCATAACAATAATAGCCTTATGATATAGAGGTCCTATAGTCCCCTGCAGTTCAGTGTCCCCTGTTCCCTAGGGCCTGGTGCTTCAGGGAATGTCCCCTATATGCTTTGTGTGTTCTCTGCTATTGAGGCTTGGCCTCTTTTTCCTTCAGTCCCATTGTCTGCAGAGGCTGTCTTTGCCTATTGTGGGCAGCAAGGTGTACAATAGTCTCCTTGCAAAAGGAGACCTGCCTCTGCTTCTGCCAGAACTGAGGTCATGCAAAACACATGGGCCAGCAGATGTGGTGCAGCAGAGTTTGCTCTGGTTTCCTTGAGGTGGGAGGGGGAGGGGTGTTGGTACAAGCAAGTTAGGTAAGGAGTGTTAGTGTAGCATTGGTTAATACTGATGGCCATAGTTTGTGCTGGGTGGTGGGTGAGGGAAATGGTGCCTGCCAGTTCCTTTGCTCCTGGAGGTGTCTCCCAATTTACAGACTTTTAAAAATTTATATGGACTCAGCTTAAGTCGAGGAACTGTGATCATATAACTAGCCAATGGTAAAGATTTCTTTTTAAAGATTTATTTATTTATTTATTTATTTGAAAGAGAGAGAGAGCAGAGGGGAGGGGCAGGGGGAGAGAGAGAATCTTAAGCAGATTTCCCACTGAGTGTGGAGCCAACATGGGGCTCAATCGCACAACCCAGAGATCATGACCTGAGCCAAAAATCAAGAGTCAGATGCCCAGCCAACTGAGCCACCCAGGTCCCCCAGCCAATGGTTAAAGTCTTAAACCTCTCAATTTGTCTTAACATTTGTCAGCAAAATAGACATAGTTTTGAGGCTAGTGTTTACCTGGAAGTTAAACAATAAAATGAAACTTTGGTGAGGGTTATCTTCTTATAGCTTCTCTGTCCATTTAGTCTCTTTTTTAAAAAGGCCTAGAATTTCAGTAGCAAGATGGAAAGTATAGTTGGGAGTGGGTATGTCCCCTAGTGTTTATAGTACCAAGAAGGAGAGATTTACAAGTAGGGCCACAGACACAACTCCCAAAGCAAAGGACGGGAAGGTCTGATTCCAGGCAAGTTTCTTGGTTCCAGAGTTGCAATTATCCTCTTCTTTTTTTGTTTTATTTTTCACATTTCTTTCTTTTTTAATGTCTCTCTCTCTTTCTCCTTTCAGACTTTTCCTTTCCTCTCTTCTCTCTTATTTTCCTTTCTTTTGTCTCCTCTGTCCCTGACTCTTACTCACCCCTTAATCCATACCTCCTCCTTTCTAGCTCCTTCTTGATAACATCTTCTTGATTCAAGTTTTAATCCTCCCCTTGGCTGGGCTTTGGACTCTACCTCTGACAATGCTTTGCATCTCCCCAAAACATACTCAATTACTCTGGATGAGACTGAGCACTCTCAGTCAGCTGAAAACTGGAAAAATCAATTGTAGTAAAAGCCTTCTTAAGCCAAATAATATCTTTCTCCTGTTGCTAAAACTTGGGAAATGTATAAAAGGTGACACCAAAGATTCAGTTGAGGTCTCTAAAGCATTAATGCCGAAGAAACAACAGTGATACATGCTTTTTCACTAGGTCTGTATTTTTAGCTATAGTATTTTCTACCCCTAAAGATAGTATTGCCATGTGCAGAGTAAATACACTGAATACTTAGGCATATTCCTTGGGGGCTAGAGACAATCACTCAACCATCCAGACTGGTGTCACTAAATTCCCAACCTTCAGCCTTGGCTGGGCCCTTGGGGCTACTCAACAACCCTTTTCATGGTCCTCAGGGAGCCCCTACCCCCCTTCTTACCCAAGAACTCTGACAATCCTTCACCATTCTTTTTAATTTTTTAAATATTTATTTATTTATTTCAGACAGAGAGCAAAAGAGAGTGTGTGCATGGGGAGGGACAGAGAGAGAAGGAGAGGGAGAAAAGCAGACTCCCTGCTGAGCATAGAGCCCCATGTGGGGATCAACATGGGGCTTAATTCCACAACCCTAAGATCATAACTGCAGAAATCAGAGTCAGACACTTAACCCATTGAGCCATCTAGGCACCCCAATCCTTTACCATTCTGGAGATCTTTGCCTGCCATCACAGATTTCATATTTAGCAGATGACCCTCCCTCTATTTTATTAAGAATGTGATTGGATAAGAGATTTGACATTGCAAATTTACCTTCTCCCATCATTTTCTCCTCTACCTTTTGTGGGGATAAAGAGTTCCTTTTTCACTTTTAATCCAGCCCCTTCAATCATACTCTTTTTGTTTTTTATTTTTTTATTAACATATAATGTATTATTAGCCCCAGGGGTACAGGTCTGTGAATCGCCAAGTTTACACACTTCATAGCACATACCTTCCCCAATGTCCATAACCCCACCACCCTCTCCCTCCACCCCCCGCCCTGCAACCCTCAGTTTGTTTTGTGAGATTAAGAGTCTCTTATGGTTTGTGTCCCTCCCAATCCCATCTTATCCTTTTCCTACCCCCCAAGCCCCCCATGTTGCCTCTCAACTTCCTCATATCAGGGAGATCATATGATAGTTGTCTTTCTCTGATTGACTTATTTCACTCAGCATAGTACCATCTAGTTCCATCCACATGGTTGCAAATGGCAAGATTTGTTTTTGATGGCTGCATAGTATTCCATTGTATATTATTACTGCTATATTATTGTATATAATATATTGTATATTATTGCTGCTATATGGACATTGCTGCTATAAACATTTGGGTGCACGTGCCCCTTCAGATCACTACATTTTTATCTTTAGGGTAAATGCCCAGTAGTGCAATTGCTGGGTCATAGTGTAGCTCTATTTTCAACTTTTTGAGGAGCCTCCATGCTGTTTTCCAGAGTGGTTGCTCCACTGTTGGAATGCAACACTGTTGCATTCCCATCAACAGTGTAGGAGGCTTCCCCTTTCTCTGGATCCTTGCCAGCATCTGTCATTTCCTGACTTGTTAATTTTAGCCATTCTGACTGGTGTGAGGTAGTATCTCATTGTGGTTTTGATTTCTATTCCCCTGATGCTGAGTGTTCAGTCATACTCTTGATATCATTCCCTCCCATCTCTAGTACCTTCTTCTATGCATATCATCTCTCTTATATGCACCAATTTTTCTTTCTATTGGCTTTTTAAAAAAAATCTCTATGCCTAAATTGGGGCTCAAACTCACAACCCCAAGATCAAGAGTTGCATGCTCTACCAACTGAGCCAGCTAGGCACCCCTCTTTCTACTGGCTCTTTGCATATAAATATGCTCAAAGACTACTTTCCGGGGAAGAATAATCTTATTTGGCCATTTCCACTTCTGGATACTACCCAGGTCTCTGATTTCCTTTCTAGTCAAGTTTCTGGGAAGAGAAAAATTAACTTGTTTCTCCATTCACTCACATCCCATTCACTCCTCATATTTCTGAGATCTCACTTCCATCATCCATCCCTCCGTTGAAGATTATTCTGGCAAAGATCTCTATTGTTCTTCATATGGACAAACCCTATAGGCATTTTTCAATCCTTAGCTTATTAGACCTCTCTATAGTGCTTGATGCTATTGAACTTCCATTCTAGAAATTTCCTGGCAACTAGGATATTTCTTTCCTGGCTTCTTTCCATTTCTCTGACTGTGCTTCTTTGTTTGGGATCTTCTTGCTTTACTCACTTTTTAAGCTCGGAATTCAAAACTGAAGTATCTACTGGGGCCAGGCAAGTGATATAAATAAATGAAGTAAGTATATCAAATAGAAGCACCATGGTTGTGATTCATGGGAGTTGACATTACTCTTGGTGTTAGAAAGACAATGGGAAGTAGGGGAGACTGTAAAGAATTTGAGAACATGTATCCTGTTCAAAAGGGGAGGCTAGTACTCAGTTTTGGTAGAATGTTGTGTGAAAATGCAAGCCCACTGGGTCCAAAGCTCCTGATTTTAAGAAAATCTGGAAATCCTCATTTTGGGGTGAGACTTTCTGATTTTTATATGTTGGCAACAAAGTCAAATTTGGCTGTGTCAGCCAAACACAATACACTGAATGTGCTTGTAAAATCTGCCTTTAATATTGGTATACCCCACAGTCAAATACTGGTTTTGTGGCTATTTCTTTATATACTCTCCTTGTACTGGTTCATCTACTATCATGATTTTAACTCCCTCTGATGAACTGAAGATCTCCATCTCCCGGCCTGCTATCTTCTATGACATTAAGATACATAGACCCAGTTATTTGCTGGGTATTATAATTGCATATTCAATAGGCAGTTCAAGTTCTACACATCCAAATCTGGACTCATGGTTCCCCAGACATCTCCTCCACCCTCTCAGCTAATCACCATCCTCCTGGGCATTCAATCCAGATTTATGGGAGTTAATCTGGATTTTTGTTGCTATTATTCTCTGTTTTTCGTAGCTTTCCACAACCAAGGCCTGCCATTTGCACTCATTGCATTGCTTGATCTGTCCCATATTTCTACCACTGTCTTCATTAATATCCTCAACATCTCTTGCTTGCACTAACCAATTAGACTCCTAATTATTCCATGGGGTTCCTGAGTGGCTCAGTCAGTTAAGTATCTGACACTCCATTTCAGCTCAGGTCATGATCTCAACATCGTAGGATCAAGTTCCATGTTGGGTTCACACTTGTCCCTCTCCCTCTGCTCCTCCCCACCCCACTGCTTGCTTTCTCTCTTTCTATAAATACATACATACATACATACATACATACATACATACATACATAAATAAAATCTTTTAGATTCCTAATTATTCCCAACCCATTTGCCTGCCTCAGATTAGCCATCTTAAAATCCATTCTTTCTACTAAGGCAAATATGATTACTCTCACATCATCTTGAAATATTTCAAGGATTCCCCATTGCCTACCAAATCCAAGCTTTTCAGTGACCTTACCCCTACTTATCTGTGTTCTCGGTGCTCTAGTACTACCAGATAAATAGCCTGTAGATTCGCACATAAGCCAATGTGCTTCCTGCCTCCTCGACTTTAGTCTTTTTGTGCTTTCTGTCTTCCCACATTGTTCTTAATGCTAAAGATGTATTTCCTTCTGGGAACCCTTCCCTGAATTTCCAGTTTAGGCCAAGAGTCCTTCATGTGAGCCCTCAAAACCATTGTGTTTATGTTACAGTCTTTCTTATATCACACTGTAATGATGTGTTCATATGGGTGTCTTCTATCCTGCAAGCTGCCCTCAGGTAGAAATCATAACCTAATTCGTTTGTACCCTCTCCCCCCCATCTTAATACCTAATATAATTCCTGGCACATTGCAATGACTCAATATTTATTGAGTCTAAACTAAGCTCAACTGATACTTCAAGGCACTTGGTAATGAGAAGTTTCCCAAGGATCAGAAAGAGGTGTAGAAGTTAGCCCAAGACTTCAGAGACATAGAATTTATTACAAGTTTTATGTATACCTATAGTTATAAAACCCTAAGAAGGAAAGAGAGCTAAGTGGTAGTACACTGAAATCCCAGAAGATGGGGTTATAGCCTCATCAGACCAAAGAGAAGACCGCACACTTGGACTATAGTAGTTGAATCATGGAGGTCCTGTTTTGAGGAGGGAATTGTCCCACTATTCTCCATCCTGGTCAGCCTACATTCTAATGCTGTGTCCAAGTCTGGGAGCCTCCTGTTCGCATGACCAGCTAAGGGATGAGGACCAGCCTGGTGAGGAGACCCAAAGCCCTGTCACCGAAGGGGAAGTTAAGAAACTGATATGTGAAGTGTTTTGTCTGAAGAAAAAGAAAGTATTAGCGGGAACCTGAGAGGAGCATTGAAACATTGGAAAGTCCCTCATTTGAGAGAGGGAAAACATCTACTTCATGAGGTACAGAGAATAAAACTGGGACAGATTAGTTACAGCTACAGGGAAGCAAATGACAATTCCATGTCAGGGACTATTGTCTAAGAATCAGGCCTGTCAGAAAGTAGCAAACAGTTTCACCAAGTAATCAGCTCTCATCTCTGGGAGTGTTTGAGGAAATACCAAATGGCCAGCTGCCAAGGAAATTTCAGAAGTGCTTCCTGCCCTGTATGACATCCTAAATTAGACTAGTAGATAACCTTCCAATACTAAGAGCCTAGAATTCTGTGAGGCTAGAGAAACCATCTTTCCTTCCTACAGAGAAGGTTAAATGAGAAGTTCTTTCTTCAAGTGAAGATGTGGAGAGGCAAAAGGTCTATCACTTGATTTCAACAGTTCAGAAACCACACTTGGCATTCTTGGTGTTTTCTCATCACGCCCTCCTACTTTCCTTGAACTTAAATGTCTACCCACAATAGATCTTTCAGTCACTCTCAATTTATGGGTCCCCTGATTCTTCCTGTGCTGCTGCAAGAATGCAAGGAACTTCCCCAAACCAAGGATGACTTTGGAAGGCCACAGAAGTGTAGGCAACCATCCTGTGACAAGAGCGTGGCTAATTCTACTTCAGTGCCTCTGCTGGTTGAAATTAGGTAGGAGGTACCCATGTGTACTCCTTCCAGGTTAAAACCCTCCCAGAGGAGCAGGGAGGTTTGGAGAACCCTACTCTTAAATATGCAAGAATAAGAGACAAGGTATAAAAATAAGAGGAAATATCTCAGTCCGGTAAGACTTAGAGTTAACCCCTCAGATGTGACCTGGGCTCTGGAACTAAAGTTCTATTACACAAGCATTTTGCTAGAACCTAGAGCCAGACTAGTTTCTTCATAATTGCGATTCTCACTATCCCTTGACTGTTTTCTCTTAGAAAACTAATCTACTTTGGGCATCCTGCAGTTGGTTTTATAGGGAGAGGAACCTCAAGGGAAATGAGTACAGGAGAAAAGGAGCCCAAGGCTCCTTTTCATAGAGGTTTGACTCCATGAACACTCTCCCTGCGTTCTAGATTCTAGTTAGTCTCTTCCACTGAGTCATCATGATCCCACCTGACATCCTCACCCCATGGCCATTACCGACCCTGGGTCATCCATGTCGTTTAGCTATATTTCCACTCCTGGGCCCTGAACTGCTGCTTTGGAAACATTGGAAATCTGCAGACCTGAATCATGACAAGTTTTATCATCCTATCACCCAATCCAGCTTTCTGTAGCCCTTGTATGTCCCCACACATGTTGTGTGGCCCAATCGCCACCTCTAGAGAACCGCCTCCCACTCTCATAGGGCTGCTAGACTTCATTTGTTCCATTTGTACCACCTGCCCTCCAGACCAATCCCTGTTTATAGAGGGAGGATTTCTCTTAGTCCTGAAATGGAAGTCTCCCCTAAGCTCTCAATTTAGAACCCTCCTGCCTTCTCACCCCTAAGTCATATCCTTAACTCTGATTTCTGTCCTCAAATCCAGTTCTGTATCTCTAATTGTGTACAGGGCACATGTGCCTAGTGTTGTCACATAATCAAGTCCCTCAACTCAGCAATTTCCCAGAGTTGCCATTCCCCCAACCCTTTTCCAACATCACGATCACTGACCCGTGTCCTCATGTCCCTTCTTCCCTCACAGATATGGTGTCACCACAAAGTGATGAGTAGGAGAGGAAGGCCAGGAACACTGCAGAGATGTGGCCTCTCATGGTCAAGGCCCTGAACCATAGGCAGCAATGGCTTCCCTTTGGATGTCTAGTAACTGGACAAAAATAAAAAAGACTGGTTTGAGCCAGTGTAATTTTGGTACTCTGTTACTTGAACTAAAATGCATTCAAAACTGGTACACCAATTCTGATCAACTTCAGAGGCAGCATTCTTTCTGGTATAGCTGCCTGAGATTAAAATAAATATTAATCATTAGGAACTTCATGAGTAGGTTCAAAGTCTTGTTTTTTTAATTTTTTTTTTCTTATTTTGTTTTATAGAGAGCATCTAGGAGATTTCCAGGCTGCTAAATTTAAATATAAATAATCTTACGGGATTTTTTTTCTCTACTCTTAGAGGTAGTGATGAATAAATTTTGATTAGACCAATACTTTTTTTTTTTTTTTTTTTAAGCAGCACAGTCGCAATTCCAATAGGCTGGGGATTTTCTAGTCTGTCACGGTGGTTTGTTAGGATTGGGTCTAAACCCCTTTTGTAAACCCAGGGATTACTAAATCGGCACTTGTTTTCCCAGCCCTGGTTGTTAACTGCTCATTTGGCAAAATGCCAACATGGTTAATCACGTCCCCGGCTTCCTAAATCTCCATGTTTTTAACAAGAGCTTTCATTTCCTGGGCTAAGCTGCTCCAAAGTGTTTGATAACCGACGCGTAAAGGATGAGTTTTCAGAGAGATGAGATATTTCCTGACCAGGTGGCCGGAAAAGGGTAGCTGTCAGTTTTTGTATCTCATGTGTTCTAGTAGTCAGATTTCAATTAGCAAAGGAAGGCCTCACTGGGAAGTTGTAGGGTGGGGAAACGGAAACTTCAGGTTTTCCTCGTCGCTTATGTCAGCAGCTGTCAAACTCTTTCCCTTGAGTCTGTCAGTATTGGCAGTCACTGATGTCAAAGCAGGCCAGTAAGACCGATTTCAAACTTCTGGGTTCATCAAAAATCTTGTTACTGTTCTCTTTGGTTTACTCAATTGTAAGGTAATGTAAATTTACATTTCTAAGTTTCCACAAATAAATACTGCTTTATTAATTTCATACATCAGGGTCCCTGTGAAGTTTTGTTTTTTTTTTTTAAAGATTTTTTTATTTTTATTTATTTGACAGAAATCACAAATAGGCAGAGAGGCAGGCAGAGAGAGAGGGAGAAGCAGGCTCCCGGCTGAGCAGAGAACCCGATGCGGGGCTCGATCCCAGGACACTGGGACCATGATCTGAGCCGAAGGCAGATGCCTTAACCCACTGAGCCACCCAGGCGCCCCAAGTTTTGTTTTTTAAAAACAGAATTGCGGGGGCTCAGTCAGTTCAGTGCCTGACACTTGGGTTCAGGTCATGATCTCAGGGTCCTGAGATCAAGGCCTGCATAGGGCTCTGAGCTCAGCAGGGAGTCTGAAGATTCTCTCCCTCTGCCCCCACCCACCCACTCTCTCTCTCTCTCTCTCTGTCTCTCAAATAAATAAACATGAATTTTAAAAGAGAGAGAGAAAACTTCCAGTTAAGAAATTAAAAAATGCTACGAGGTGAACAGGATAGAGGACATTGCTTAGTGAGGAGCAATATTCCCTGCCTGAGGCATTTTTTAAAGGTGAAATTTGCGTACAAAGATTAGTAAAGTGTAGTGGGAGGGAGCAAGGAAGGAAGTTAGTGACTTGGTTCAAAGCAGGTATGCCATATATCTTTGGTTTGCTTTTCCAGATCCACTCTTCCCCCTTCTCCACCCTTCTTTCTGTCTGGAGGCTGACCTATATGGACATATCCCCAGAGCTCCATTGCCTTGGCCTCCAGTTTGTTTTGGCCAGTAGGGGGCCCTAGTGGAAGCCAAGAAGGCACAAACATGGGTGTGTGAGGGTGTTACTCCCCCAGCCCACTATTAAGCAGCTTATATTCCTTTACTAAAACTCACTGCTCCTCTGAGGCAACATCTGCTACACACAGTCTCCTTTGGGTTCTGATATCAGCGCTCTCCTGATGTCTCTTTGGGGCTGGGTGGTATGATATAATTTATTACATATTTATATATATCTGGTCTGTGGTATGGAAGAGGAGCTGGAGATTGAGTTCAATCACCAGTAACCAATGATTTAATCAAGTGTGTCTGCATAACAAAGCCTTAATAAAAACCCAAAATGCAAGAGTTTGGAGAATATCCAGGTTGGTGAACCAGAACATTCCCATGTGCCACTGAGCTGGGCCCCAAACTCCATGGGAACAGAAGCTACCTTGTTTGAGATCTCACCCTATGTATCTCTTTACTTGGCTATTCATCTGTATCCTTTAATATTCTTTGTAGTAAACCAGTAATCTAGTATGTAAACTGGTTTCCTGAATTCTGTGAGCTGCCCTACCAAATGAAACCCAAGGAGGGGGTTGCAGGAGCCTCTGATTCATCGCCAGTTAGGAGAAACCCAGGTAAAAAAAAAAACAAACTAGACTTGCCATTGGCATCTGAAGTGGAGGCAGTTTTGCAGGATGGAGCCCTTAATCTGTAGAATCTGATGCTATCCCTGGGTAGAGAGTGTCAGAATAGAGTTGAATTGTAGGACACCCTGCTGGTGTTGAAGAATTGCTTAGTGATGTGGGGAGAAAACCCACACACCGCAGTCGGTACCTAAACCCTTAGGTGGTAACAGTTCCACGACTAGTAACTCTAGGTTACTGCATAATCTTTTGTGGTTCCCCTATGTCCTGCCCACATTTTTGTAAGTAGACATCTTATACATGAACTCTGGTTGCATTATTGTAACTAAAGTTTGCCATTTGTTCCCACTGAACCCTGACTGATACAGTGAATGGCTGTGTATTCTTTGTTTGACCCTCCAAAAGTATTCTTTTCCCCCAAACCCCTACCATGTTCTGCATCCCTGGAAGCAGATCTCTGGAACCTCCAGTTGGGTTTGGCCAACAGGAGATGCTGTCAAGAGATCATAGGGCAGGGGCGCCTGGGTGGCTCAGTGGGTTGGACTGCTGCCTTCGGCTCGGGTCATGATCTCAGGGTCCTGGGATCGAGCCCTGCGTCGGGCTCTCTGCTCCACGGGGAGCTTGCTTCCTCTTCTCTCTCTGCCTGCCTCTCTGCCTACTTGTGATCTCTGTCTGTCAAATAGATAAATAAAATCTTTAAAAAAAAAAAAAAAAGAGAGAGATCAGAGGGCAGGTGGAAAGAGGATGGCTTCTCTATCGCCTGCCAGGTTTTGTTTTGGTGGTCGTTGTGTTCCTCTACTCAAGACCACAGCCCCTGCCAGGCAGCCTCTCTCTCAGGACAGTTTTGACTAGGTCTGTCACTTTGCCCTTCCAACTCCACAGGTGGTAACAGCTCCCAAGTGTGGCTCGTTCCTGGGTGCTTCGCCATTTCTTGTAGCTGCCCATAATCCAGCCAATTTTTGTGAAATTATCCTTTCCTTAAACTCTCCTCAGTTATACCTAGAGTGTGTCCACTCTTCCCTGCTAGGACCCTGACTGGATTTTAAAATCCACTGACTGGATAGGGAATTTTAATACTTGTGGCATTACATGCAGATTAGAGTTTTATTCACTGTCAGTGATTCGTTTTTTGGTTTTTTTTTTTAAGATTTTATTTATTCCTTTGACAGAGAGAGATCACAAGTAGGCAGGGAGGCAGGCAGAGAGAGAGGGGGAAGCAGGCTCCCCATTGAGCAGAGAGCCCGATGTGGGACTCGATCCCAGGACCCCGGGGTCAGGACCTGAGCCGAAGGCAGAGGCTTTAACCCACTGAGCCACCCAGGCGCCCCCAGTGATGCATTTTTAAAGAAGTCTTAGTAAAGCCATGAGATTATTTAAATTCAGACAAGTAGCAAAGACAGTGTTTTCTCGCCTTGCCCTTTGTTCACTCGACATAGTAAAGTTCACAGAACAGGAAAAACACTACATTAATTGCTTCTTCATCCAGCCCAGGCAGGGTGTGTAGTCAGGGAAGGAATGAGCTGACAGCGCGAGGATGTGAAAAACATGCAACAGAAGAATTCACAACACGGAGCAAACAGAGCAGTAAACCTTTGACTGCAGAATATTCATACTAAAGGACATCTCAGAGGTTGAGGGTCCAAAGGAACATAACCAATAACATTTCACTCTGGAAGATTTAGTAAGTCAACTACCTCCATAGACAGGAGGATCAGTTTCTCAGTGTGGAACCTGGGAGGTATTGGTGTGAGAAAAAAGAAGGAGTGACGGAAGGCTACATCGTGGCTCCACGGTCCATGAGTCCCGAGATATTAAACAGCTTTCAAGAACATCAGCCTGTCTCTCCTGATCACTCTCCCTTCACAAGTTAATGCGATGCAGCGTTCATTGAGAGCCCGTTCTATATGAGGTGCTGTACTAGGTACTGTGGGTACAAAAATGAATGAGCGTAGCAGATGACTACACGCACGACTCCAAATCAGAGCACGCTATGATAACGACACCCATGCACAAACACGAGTGACTTAGGCGCATGAAGCTGTCCTGCTATGTCCTTCTATCTAGCACAAATTCCTCAGGCTGCAATTCAAGGCCGATTCCATTTCATTTTTAAGAAGAGACAGATAGCAGCTCTTCTCTGTTTCGTGTAATTGCATCTCAAAGGGTAATTTAACAACGACTTCACCTCTTTGCTCTCAAGCCTGCCTGCTAATCCATCTTCGTTATCCCAATGTGAAGGTCCCATGTCTTCTATCCCATGAGCATATTTTGTTTGGCATCCAGAATAGGCCAGAGAAGCATGCAAAGCTTTGAATTGGAGGTGACCACATTTGAGGGTGAAGAGGGATGATAACCAGAGTCTATCACTGCTCCCCATTGCAAGAGTGCTCTTTTACCTGTCAACACAAAGGAAATGGTAATCTCTTTAGGCTCACATCGAGTTAAATGGAAGAGATTATCTGTGGCTGAAGCAAAGGGCCCAGGACTATGATTGTCCCAAGCCCTGCCTAGTTCTCTTAAGGTCCAAGAGGATCTGTGTACCCCATTCAGCACTATTCACTGGAATCTCTGGCCTGAAGAATGAAGTCCAAACCCAAAGGCTAACATATCCAGACAGCAGAGTGACTGGCGGCCTTGTTGTCTGGTTTTCTTCACTCTAGACACTGAACCCTTCACTGCCTGCCCAGTAGAGCTATCTGTGTACAGAATCATTTTGTGGGGGAGGGGGGGAGTGGTTCTTTAACTTGGGAATTTATGAAGGTGGCAAAAGATGATGACTGGAGCCATACTCTGAAATGAGAACCCCATAAAGTTTATTATACATAGTCACATTCAGCTCACTGCAAAGGGGATCCGCTTTGGGTTGTTCTATTTGTCTCTAGTTGCTCCTCACTAAGAAACTGGTAATAACCTTAATGCTTAACCTGCATGCTTCTGTCTGATTTCTGGGGTGCCTGTGCTGGGATGCTCACTTTTTACCTAAGGTTGTTCTATCTTTGGCAGATCATTGCTAATTTCTGAACCTTAGCCTCAGGAGTAGTTGGTCATAGGCAAATCTGTCTCTGGACCTTCTTGGCTGTTCAGTGCCCCTGTAAGACTGCATTATTCGGAGCCGTAATGGGAGAGGAGGTAGGAAATTCAACCGCTACATTACTTTGTCTTTGGAGTAGGCTCTGAAAATTAGCCCCCAAGTCTGGTTACTCTGACATTTCCTGTGTAACACCATTATCCCAGACGTTACTGCCAGACTTAATCACCCAGGCCAGGCCCTCATCAACTGGATGATTTTCATCTTTCCATTTCTTTCTACCACCTGCCATGTATCCTGTTCTCTGGCCATAACTACATTCTTAATTTTTCCTGCATATATTGCTCCTTTTCAGGTTTTGTGTTCCTCTGTGGAAAAAAAAATTCTAAAACTATCCCCAATTTGACTTTCTGGTGGACCTCTACACATCAAGATCTGTGACTCCTTCCCCAGCTCCCTGGTGGAGTGAATCCATTTGCCCCTTTTATGATCACCATATGATACACAGACTTCCTTTTCTCCAGTGCTTATGATGAATATCATTATGGTTATTTGTCTATTTCCTCTTCCATCCCCATGACACTCTTGATCCTTGAGACCTGCGAGAGTGTCTTATTCAGCTAGATATTCACAATGCCCAGCACGTGCCAGCATGGTGAAGATACTCTACAAATATCAAATGGATGGTTGTAGCCCAGGCAAGAGCTTCCAGTGACCCAAGTAAAACTCTGACCTGGCTGGCAGGGACAGAGACTAGTGAAAAACAAAGCTTGAGGGGCGCCTGTGTGGCTCAGTCGGTTAAGTGGCCAGCTTGTGGTTTCAGCTCAGGTCATGATCTCAGGGTCCTGAGATCAAGCCTGGCATCAGGCTCCATGTTCAATGGGAAGCCTGCTTGAGACTCTCTCTCTGTCCCTCTGTCCCTCAGCCTGCCCCTGCATGTGGGCACTCCCATACACATGCTCTCTCTTTCTCTTTCAAAAAAAGAAAGAAAGAAGAAGAAGAGGCATGTGGGTGGCTCAGTGGGGTAAAGCTCACATGATCTATCTTCAGCTCAGGTCATGATCTTAGGGTCCTAGGATTGAGCCCTACATTGGGCTCTCTGCTCAGTGCCTGCCTCTCTGCCTACTTGTGATCTCTCTCTAAAAATAAATAGATAGATAGATGATAGATATATATATATATATAGATAGATAGATAGATAGATAGATAGATAGAAGAAACCTTGAATACATTTCCAAAATTTCGTGTCGAGGTTTTTTAAAATTCACAAGAATTTGTTGTGATTCCATGCCTAGGTGTGTATGCTTAGGTAATGTCATGGGATGATGATGATAGTTCTTTGACAAAAGATACTTTTTGCCTCTGCTTGGAGCAACTCTCTCACACCCACCCAAGCCAGCCACTTCCAAATATCTGAACTTCCTCAAACACCATACCATAAAATAATGGTTTATCTATGGAACTGACTTCTCTCACTAAACCACGAATCCATGAAGAGAGGGCATGTGTCAGTATATTTATCCCTCAGCTTTACAGGATGTCTAGTGCAAACTCCATGCTAAGTAGGTTTTTGAGTGAGTGAAGAAATGATGGGATGAATGAATAAGGTGGGCTTTGCTTGCTGGCTTAACTAGGGATCTTGAAGAAAAGGGTAACCAAGATTTACCCAATAGAGTTTCCGTGTTGTAGATCCAGCTCCTTTGAAAGTTAGTAGAGCAAGGCAGGTGAACAGGATAAATTTGGCAATGCTGTCGAACGTTGTAAGAGAGAAGACATTAAGTCAGTGTAGATTATTGTGGCAAACCCTGAAAACATTTTCCCTGATGACTTTTATATACTTAAATGAGAGCTATTCTTACAATGATTTTAATGATTCATTTGTGTTGCATCACCTACCTTGGTAGGCAGGAATATTTTTCCTGTTTTACTCATCAGAGTGTTTTCCCAAAGTGGCTTTTTGAGAGTAACAGAATAGCTTAGATGGTGGGATCCTCAGTCCTTCCCTGATCCATGGTGATACTGCTGGAAGGGGAAAGCTCTTCTGCCATTACGTCCCACAGAAGATGGTTTGCCTTTCATTTGGCAACAATCACTTCAGACTGGAAGGTTAGGGACTGGCAATGCAGAGAAATAACACAAATGAATGATGTAGATCAGAAAAATGTGCTCCTACCATTTTTTGCCTAAAGGGCAAAATTAAGGAGATTTCTGATACATGATATTGTAAATATTTATAATGTCACAACCAGATATGGGGAAATGGCGTCTCTCATACCCTATGTGGAGCAGACTTTAGATTGGCACAGGCTTTTTATGGAGACCAACTTTGAAAATACAAAGATTTTATCTTCTTTCATCCAGGAATTCCACTATAAGAATCCATCCTGGGGCACCTGGGTGGCTCAGTGGGTTAAAGCCTCTGCCTTCGTTCAGCTCAGGTCATGATCCCAGGGTCCTGGGATCAAGCCCTGCATCGGGCTCTCTGCTCCATGGGGAGCCTGCCTCCTCCTCTCTCTCTGCCTGCCTCTGCCTGCTTGTGATCTCTGTCTGTCAAATAAATCAATAAAATCTTAAAAAAAAAAAAAAAGAATCCATCCTACTGATACACCCACATAAGATGGCTTCATATATGTATAACGATAGAGTTGCGACTTTTTTAAAGGGTAGTCATGTGACTTTGTGATTTAAATGTAAAGAGCTCTGTACACACAGGTTGGGCCAAAGATAACAGGCTAAGAAGTCCTGTTAAGAAGTGTGGGCTTTGGGGAGGAGTCAAGATGGCGGAGAAGTAGCAGGCTGAGACGACATCAGGCAGCAGGAGATCAGCTAGATAGCCTATCAAACCATTCTAAACACCTACGAATCCAACAGGAGATTGAAGAGAAGAAAAACAACAATTCTAGGAACAGAAAATCTACCACTTTCTAAAAGGTAGGACCAGCGGAGAAGTGAATCCAACGCGATGGGAAGAGAGACCCCAGGGGGAGGGGCCGGCTCCCGGCAAGCGGCAGAACAATGGAGCACAAAATCAGGACTTTTAAAAGTCTGCTCCAGGGAGGGACATCACTCCAGAAGCTAAACTGGGGTGAAGACCTTGCGGGGACAGCGTGGACTCAGGTCCCACAGGGTCACAGAAGGATCGGGGGTATCTGAGTGTTGCAGAGCTCACAGATATTAGAGCAGGGAAACCGGCTGTGGAGACAGAGCCGAGGTTTCCTAGAGCCGTGGTCTGTGACACGGACCGGTGCTCTGTGACACGGGACGGTGCTCTGTGTGAGGGGTCCCCACAAGATCCGGGGAGACTCCGACCCGGGAGAGCTCAGGGATCTACGGGGTTCGGAGACTCCAGGTGGGACTCTGCCAGAGACAGAGATGCTTGGTCACAGGCTGGGTGAGCTCGGAGCGCTCCCAGAAGCCAGTGAGACGGGACTGATTACGCACGATTTTCTCCGAGCGCGGTCTCCGAGCGCGAACGGAGGCTGGGGAGATGGGAGTGATTAAACGCTTTTCTCTGAAGGTGCACTGAAGACTGGGGCCCCTAGCTCTCGGCTCCTCTGAACTGGAGATTGGGAGGCTGCCATTTTCATTCCCGTCCTCCGGAACTCTACGGAAAGCGTTCAGGGAACAAAAGCTCCCGAAAGCGAACCTGAGAGGATTACTTAGCCCGGCCCCTGGTAAGGGTGGTGCAATTCCGCCTGGGGCAAAGACACTTGAGAATCACTACAACAGGCCCCTCCCCCAGAAGATCAAAGAAATCCAGCCAAGACCAAGTTCACTTAACAAGGAGAACAGCAGATTCTTATATGGACAAAATGACAAGGCGGAAAAATTCACCCCAAAAAAAAGAACAGGAGGCAGGACCAAAGGCTAGGGACCTAGTCAATACAGACATTGGTAATATGTCAGATCTGGAATTCAGGACGATGATTCTCAAGGTTCTAGCCGGGCTCGAAAAAGGCATGGAAGATATTAGAGAAACCCTGTCAGGAGAAATAAAAGCCCTTTCTGGAGAAATAAAAGAACTAAAATCTAATCAAGTTGAAATTAAAAAAGCTATTAATGAGGTGCAATAAAAAATGGAGGCTCTTACTGCTAGGATAAATGAGGCAGAAGACAGAATTAGTGATATAGAAGACCAAATGACAGAGAATAAAGAAGCTGAGCAAAAGAGAGACAAACAACTACTGGACCACGAGGGGAGAATTTGAGAGATAAGTGATACCGTAAGACGAAACAACATTAGAATAATTGGGATTCCAGAAGAAAAAGAAAGAGAAATAGGAGCAGAAGGTATACTGGAGAGGATTATTGTAGAGAATTTCCCTAATATAGCAAGGGGAACAAGCATCAAAATCCAGGAGGTGCAGAGAACACCCCTCAAAATCAATAGGAATCGGTCCACACCCCGCCATCTAATAGTAAAGTTTACAAGTCTTAGCGACAAAGAGAAAATCTTGAAAGCAGCACGGGACAAGAAGTCTGTAACATACAATGGTAAAAATATTAGATTGGCAGTAGACTTATCCACAAAGACCTGGCAGGCCAGAAAGAACTGGCATGATATATTCAGAGCACTAAACGAGAAAAACATGCAGCCAAGAATAGTTATCCAGCTAGGTTATCATTGAAAATAGAAGGAGAGATAAAAAGCTTCCAGGACAAACAAAAACTGAAAGAATTTGTAAACACCAAACCAGCTCTACAGGAAATATTGAAAGGGGTCCTCTAAGCAAAGAGAGACCCTAAAAGTATTATCAGAAAGGAACAGAGACAATATACAGTAACAGTCACCTTACAGGCAGTACAATGGCACTAAATTCGTATCTCTCAATAGTTACCCTGAATGTAAATGGGCTAAATGCCCCAATCAAAAGACACAGGGTTTCAGAATGGATAAAAAAACAAAACCCATCAATATGCTGCCTACAAGAAACTCATTTTAGACCTGAAGACACCTCCAGATTGAAAGTGAGGGGGTAGAAAACAATTTACCATGCTAATGGACATCAGAAGAAAGCTGGGGTGGCAATCCTTATATCAGATCAATTAGATTTTAAGCCAAAAACTATAATAAGAGATGAGGAAGGACACTATATCATACTCAAAGGGTCTGTCCAACAAGAAGATCTAACAATTTTAAATATCTATGCCCCTAACATGGGAGCAGCCAACTATATAAACCAATTAATAACAAAATCAAAGAAACACATTGACAAGAATACAATAATAGTTGGAGACTTTAACACACCCCTCACTGAAATGGACAGATCATCCAAGCAAAAGATCAACAAGGAAATAAAGGTCTTAAATGACACACTGGAGCAGATGGGCATCACAGATATATTCAGAACATTCCATCCCAAAGCAACAGAATACACATTCTTCTCTAGTGCCCATGGAACATTCTCCAGAATAGATCATATCCTGGGTCATAAATCAGGTCTCAACCGGTATCAAAAGACTGGGATCATTCCCTGCATATTTTCAGACCACAATGCTCTGAAGCTAGAACTCAATCACAAGAGGAAATTTGGAAAGAGCACAAATACATGGAGACTCAACAGCATCCTTCTAAAGAATGAATGGCTCAACCAGGAAATTAAAGAAGAATTGAGAAAAACCATGGAAACAAATGATAATGAAAACACAACGGTCCAAAATCTGTGGGACACAGCAAAGACAGTCCTGAGAGGAAAATATATAGCGATACAAGCCTATCTCAAGAAACAGGAAAGGTCTCAAATACACAACCTAACCCTACACCTCAAGGAACTCGAGAGAGAACAACAAAGAAAGCCTAAACCCAGCAGGAGAAGAGAAATAATAAAGATCAAAGCAGAAATCAATGAAATAGAAACCAAAAAAACAATAGAACAAATCAATGAAACTAGGAGCTGGTTCTTTGAAAGAATGAATAAGATTGATAAACCCCTGGCCAGACTTATCCAAAAGAAAAGAGAAAGGACCCAAATAAATAAAATCATGAATGAAAGAGGAGAGATCACAACCAATACCAAAGAAATACAAACAATCATAAGAACATATTAAGAGCAACTCTATGCCAACAAATTTGACAATCAGGAAGAAATGGATGCTTTCCTAGAGACATATAAACTGCCAAAACTGAACCAGGAAGAAATAGAAAACCTGAATAGGCCCATAACCAGTAAGGAGATTGAAACAGTCATCAAAAATCTCCAAACAAACAAAAGCCCAGGGCCAGATGGCTTCCCAGGGGAATTCTACCAAACATTTAAAGAAGAATTAATTCCTATTCTCCTGAAACTGTTCCAAAAAATAGAAATGGAAGGAAAACTTCCAAACTCATTTTATGAGGCCAGCATCACCTTGATCCCCAAACCAGACAAGGATCCCATCAAAAAAGAGAATTACAGACCAATATCCTTGATGAACACAGATGCGAAAATTCTCACCAAAATACTAGCCAATAGGATCCAACAGTACATTAAAAGGATTATTCACCACGACCAAGTGGGATTTATTCCAGGGCAGCAAGGTTGGTTCAACATCCGCAAATCAATCAATGTGATACAATACATTAACAAAAGAAAGAACAAGAACCATATGATACTCTCAATAGATGCTGAAAAAGCATTTGACAAAGT
>ML100332.1:100886-115728 GCA_003697995.1 Taxidea taxus jeffersonii | reverse complement strand
TCTGATGTCCATTAGCATGGTAAATTGTTTTCCACCCCCTCACTTTCAACCTGGCGGTGTCTTCGCATCTAAAATGAGTTTCTTGTAGGCAGCATATTGATGAGTTTTGTTTTTTTATCCATTCTAAAACACTGTGTCTTTTGATAGGGGCATTTAGCCTGTTTACATTCAGGGTAACTATTGAGAGATATGAATGTAGTGCCATTGTATTGCCTGTAAGGTGATTGTTACTGTATATTGTCTCTGTTCCTTTCTGATCTACTACTTTTAGGGTCTCTCTTTGCTTAGAGGACCTCTTTCAATATTTCCTGTAGAGCTGGTTTGGTGTTTGTCCTAGAAGCTTTTTATCTCTCCTTCTATTTTCAGTGATAACCTAGCCAGATATAGTATTCTTGGCAGCATGTTTTTCTCATTTAGTGCTCTGAATATATCATGCCAGTTCTTTCTGGCCTGCCAGGTCTCTGTGGATAAGTCTGCTGCCAATCTAATATTTTTACCATTGTATGTTACAGACTTCTTGTCCTGGGCAGCTTTCAGGATTTTCTCTTTGTCACTAAGACTTGTAAATTTTACTATTAGATGATGGGATGTGGCCCAATTCTTATTGATTTTGAGGGGGATTCTCTGGATCTACTGGATTTTGATGCTTGTTCCCTTTGCCATATTAGGGAAATTCTCTACGATAATTCTCTCCAATATAACTTTTGCTTCCCTCTCTAAGAGGAGATTCTTGAGAAGACTTTAGCTCTGAAGCACTTATACAAGTGTGTACTGAACTATGTCTTTGCAGAACCGTCAAACTGTGTGATCCTACTGTCATTGTAAAGTATATTCTCTGCTGATTTGTGGTTTCTAAGTGACATAGTTATGCTTGTGTGTTTCTATCTCCACCTAAAAAAAATCATGACAACAATGTGTGGGATAAACCCTAGCCCAAATTTGTTCTTGGTAGACATGAATAGTTTCTGATTCTAAACCCCTAAACAAGATTCTAAACTTGTAAAATAATGCATTGACAACTAAGAACTGTGGGCATTACATTCAAAGTAACACCAGCATTTTTCACAGAACTAGAAAAAGCAATCCTAAAATTTGTATAGAATAAGAATATATCCCAAATAGTCTAAGTAATGTTGAAAAAGAAAAGCAGAGCTGGATGTATCACAATCCCAGACTTCAATCTGTATTCCAAAGCTGTAATCATCAAGACAGTATTGTACTGGCACTAAAACAGACACATAGATCAATGGAACTGGAACAGAATAGAGAACCCAGAAATGGACCCACAACTATATGGTTAACTAATCTTCAACAAAGGAGGAAAGAATAACCAATGGAAAAAAGACAGTGTCTTCAACAAATGGTGTTGGGAAAACTGGACAAAAACTTACAAAGGAATGAAACTGGACCACTTTCTTACACATACTCAAAAATAAACTCAAAATAGATGAAAGACCTAAATGTAAGATAGGAAACTATCAAAATCCTAGAGGAGAACACAGGCATCAACTTCTTTGACTTTGGCTGCAGCAACTTCTTATTAGACACATCTCCAGAGACAAGGGAAACGAAAGCAAAAACGAATCCTTGGGACCTCATCAAAATAAAAGCTTCTGCATAACAAAGGAAATAATCAACAAAATTCAAAGGCAACTGACAGAATGGGAGAAGACATTTGCAAATGACATATTGGATAAAGGGTTGGTATCTAGAATCTATAACTAACTCATCAAAATCAACACCCCAAAAATAAATAATCCAGTTACAAAATTGGCAGAAGACATGAACAGACATTTATTTAAAGAAGACACAGAAGTGGTTGATAGACACATGAAAAAATGGTCATCATCAGGGAAATACAAATCAAAACCACAATGAGATATCACATCACACCCGTGAGAATGACTAAAATTAACAACTCAGGAAACAACAGATGTTGGCAAGAATGTGGAGAAAGGGGATCCCTCTTGCATGCTTAGTGAGATTGCAAACTGGTGCAGCCACTCTGGAAAACAGTATGGAGGTTCCTCAAAAACTTAAAAATAGAACTATCCCATGAGCTGGCAATTTTTCTACCAGGCATTTATCCAAAGGATACAAAAATGCTGATTCAAAGGGACACCTGCACTCTGATGTTTATAGCAGCACTATCAATAATAGCCAAATTAGGGGAAGAGCCCAAATGTCCATTGACTGATGAATGGATAAATATGTGCTTTATACAAGGGGATATTACTCAGGCATCAAAAAGAATGAAATCTTGCCATTTGCAACAACGATAGTGGATAGAATTAGAGTGTATTATGCTAAGCAAAATAAGTCATTCAGAGAAAGAAAATTGATTTCATTCATATGTGGAATTTAAGAAACAAAACAGATGAACATAGTGGAAGGGAAAGAAAAATAAGATAATAACGGAGAGGGAGGCGGGGTGCCTGGGTGACTCAGTTGGTTATGCCTCCAACTCTTGGTTTAAAGATCATGATCTCAGGGTTGGAGATCAGCAAGGAATCTGATTGAGATTCTTTCCCATTCCTCTTCCTCCACCTCTTCTCCTCCCCCTCTATGAACATGTACACAGGTGGATGAGTACACTTTCTAAATAAATAAATAAATAAATAAAATCTTAAAAAAAAAAAGCCAGAGAGGAAGGCAAACCATAATAGATTCTGAACTGGATTCTGAACTGAATAGTTCTGAACTGAGTAGATTCTGCTGGATGGGAGGGGGTGGGAGAATGGGGTTCATGACTGATGGGCATTAAGGAGGGCACTTGTTGGGATGAGCCTAGGGTGTTATAAGTGATGAGTCACTAAATTCTACTCCTGAAACCCATGCTATACTATATGTTAACTAATTTAAATAAGTTACAAAAGAGAGAAACAGGAAAAAAATGACACTGAGGAATCCAGTATTCATATCTAGATAGTGGGATATTTTACAAAACTGATCTTATTTCCTCAAAAAGTCAATGACATGGGGAGAAATAAAGAAAGACTGAAAAGACTTAAGGGACATAACTGCCTAATGAAATGAATAGAATCTCTTTGAATCCTGATTATTAATAACAAAAAGAAAAACATTTTTAGATTTTCAGAGAAATTTGAATATAGCCTGGGGTCAATAAATTATGGTTAATTTTTGTTAGGTAGAAAAAAACTGTACATTGAGTAATGTTATCCATTTAAATGTTTTCTTTTTTTTTTTAATTTTTAAGATTTTATTTATTTATTTGTTAGAGAGAGAGAGAGAGCGAGCACAGGCAGACAGAGACAGAGGGAGAAGCAGGCTCCCTGCCCAGCAAGGAGCCCGAGGTGGGACTCGATCCCAGGACGCTGGGATCATGACCTGAGCCGAAGGCAGCTGCTTAACCAACTGAGCCACCCAGGCGTCCCTTAAATGCTTTCTTAATATTCATACCCTTGACCCAAATTAACTCCTATTATTCGTGAAGCACTTAGCACACAGTCTGGCACAAAATGAGTGTCCAATAAAAATAATGAGTGCCCAGTAAATGTTAGCTATTATCATTGTTGTTGTCAAAGTATTTTCCTTTTTCATCTTTCTTTTCTAGGTTTATCATGGTTCTCTGATACTGTATTATATGCAAATGAAAAGATCTGTGAAAAAACAGTTGACTTGTGCTTTTTGTTCCATGCTTCCAGTTCCCATATATATTTTCTAGTGTGAAAGCTGGTGTCACTATTGTTATAGCTAGTATTGCAGCCCTGTCTCTTACACACTTTGTACCATTTCCATCCCAAACTGTTCCTCTCTTATTTGTCTCAACATGGTCAGTTGGGTGATGTAGCTTCCTCAGGTACTTATAGTCCATCTCAAATGAGATTTTGAAGATGGAAGGAAAGAAGCCATTATTTTATATCAGGCCTATAGTTATTAGCAGTTGGCAGATGTTGAGTTTTGCTCATGGTGGTTGAATATTGTCCTGGGGTTATTGGTGTTGGCTCCCACCAGCAACAGCAACTTTCTAAAGTTTGCTTATTTTGTTGCTGAGGGTGTCTGAACTCCCTGTACGTGGAGATGTCTAGAATTTACATTCTTGACAAAGCTGATCCCCAGCCTTCCACTAGTAGTAAAAACCTCTATCTCCCTATATTAAACTTTTTCCTACTAAAAAAATCTAGTGTGGCTTCTGTTTTTATGACTAAATTCTACATTACAAAGGATAGTAAAAATCCCCAGCACTTATTTACTTACTCCTTCCTCCCTCCCTCCCTTCCTTCCTTCCTTCCCTCTCTTTCTTTCTTTCTTTTTTAGGTAGGTTCTACACCTAGCATGGAGCCTAGTGTGGGGCTTGAACTCATGACCATGAAATCAAGACCTGAGCTGAGATGAAGAGTTGGATGCTCAACTGACTGAGTTACCCATGCCCCCCACCTTTATTTTGCATTTTGAAAAAAATTTTAATAGTCCTGGAGATATTGCAGTATGGGGATAATTACTCCTCTGACAATGGAGGGTCTAGATTTACAGCCCCTGGTTATGCTGGACTGTGATGAAGGACAAGGCATTTCATTTATGTTCAGTGTTACAGAGGTTTGGGATATAAAGTTTTCAACCTGAGCCTTGGGACCTACTCACTCAGAAATAGGTCCTGCCTCTTGCTTTCTCCACAAAATTTAACTCCAACTGTAGGGAACATTTATTTCTTGAGAAAGGTCAATCCTTACACCATCTTTCCACATGGATAGAGATCATGGAATAATTTTTGGCTAATACAGTATGCTAAATATAAATAAAAAGCATTTCACTCTGAAAAATAGAAATATAATATAAATTAAAATAATTTAAATTAAAAAGATGGATCCAGGCTTAAAATAACGGAAACCTTCAGGTGCAAGAAATGTAGAGGAAATAAAAGCTAAAGTGGCAACGGGTTGTGAAACTGAAGTAGAACTTGAGGTTGTTAGATCTGGCAAAGTCCTTTTGGGCCACAGTCTGGAATTTTAACACTCATTCAAAGTCAGAAGATGTGGTCTCAGGACTATACAAGATAGGGAACTGGAACTGAGACTGCTGCATGGAGCTGGAAGACTTGTAGAACTGTGCCCAGCCCATTGAATGGAGGATGAGACAAATATGACTCACTAGCTGGGAGTAGCATCCTGATTTATCAGTCTGGTGGGATGCCAAGTTGGAAAATTAACATATACACTGATTTAAAAACTGAATTTCAGCAGAGGCAAATGGGAAATTGTTCTCTAGAGATGATCACAGATCATACATGAGACCCCCACAGAAACAACCCTGCTGAAGAGAAAAGAAATGGCAAATCCCATAAGGAAAGGAATCAACCAGGAGGGGAACCAGCAGATACAACTAATAAGAGAGTTAACACAGAAACTGGAGGTAATAGAATTTTCTAAAATAGACTTTATACTTAGTATGTTTGACATTTTTAAGGAGAAGAAACAAGGAATGAAGCTAATAGAAGAACAAGAGAGTATAAACTACCACATGATCTCCCTGATATGAGGAAGTGGAGATGCAATGGGGGTGGGAGTTAAGGTGGTAGGAAAAGTAAAAATGAAAGAAGATGGGATCGGGAGGGAGAAAAACCAAAAGAGACTCTTAATGTCATAAAACAAACTGAGGGGGGTGGGGGGAAGAGGGGTTGGGTGAGGGTGGTGGGGTTACATCATATGTTTAAATAAAGCTTAAATAAAGTAAAATAAATAAATAAATAAATAAATAAATAACTTTAAAAACCAAAAAAAAAAAAAAAAAAAAAAACCAAGAGATTAGAAAAAGAATTAAGTAGAACTTTTGGAAATATGAGACATTGGAATGAAAACTTGGTAGTAGGTTAGACATAGTTGAATATAACATTAGTAATTGGAAGATAGATTTGAGAAAATCACTCAATATAGTATATAAAGAGAAAATCTGAGAGAAAGTAAACTGAAAACTTCCTACATGTATCTAATAAGATCAAGCGGAAGAGAATAGAGAAAATGAGAAAGAGGCAAGATCTGAAGAGATGTGGCTAGTAATTTCTAGAATTGAAAAAAATGAATTTTCAGATTAAAGGAGACTATTAGTCTTGGTCAAGGTAAATAAAGCCAAATTTCTATCTGGAAGCATTGTAGAGCATCTGTAGATCAAGGATAAAGAAAAATCTTAAAGACTTCCAGAGAGGAGAAATAGAGAGTACTTATTAAAGGCAATTAAACTGAGAGTGACTTCTCCTTAGCAGTATAGATGCCAGAAGGAAATGGAATGTCATCTTTAAAATGTTAGTGGAAGGTAACTTAATAGATGCCAACTTATAATTCTATATATTCAACTAAACTGTAAGCTGACAGATTGTTGGAGAGTACCAGTCTCAAAAACTTAATCCATAAATTAAATTAAAGCATTTTAATTTCATGGTTTCATCTGGAGATTTGTTTAGCTAAGGAGTACCAACAAGGGATAGACGGATTTTTAAAGGCTTTGTTTCTTAGGTGTTTCTTATTCATTTGTAAACTCCAGGATGAAAGTAAGAGGATGAACAGAAAGAAGCAATTTCTTACAATAATTTAAGTTGTTGTCTTTACTGTGGACAGAGGAACAGATTATATACATAGGGAAAATCATTAGAGTTATTTTGTCTAGGTTTGGGCTGTATTTACTCTGAGGCTTAATATTTGTCATTGGGAAGTGAATATATATGCTTTGGGGCCAGTAATTAACCACTGGATGATCAGGAAGTATAAGAAGGCACAATCGCCTCTCACAGTTGTGGGGAGACGCCAAAAGCCAGGTGTGAGTTGCCAAAACATACCTTGAATGGCTGTAAAGTAGTCCCCAGTGATGATATTCTAGTTTGAATAACTCAGATTTAGGGAAATATTCTCTTTTTTAAAAAAGATTTTATTTATTTGTTAGAGAGAAAGAGAGAGTGAGCACAGGCAGACAGAGTGGTAGGCAGAGGCAGAGAGAGAAGCAGGCTCCTGCTGAGCAAGGAGACCGATGTGGGACTCGATCCCAGGACGCTGGAATTATGACCTGAGCCGAAGGCAGCTGCTTAACCAACTGAGCCACCCAGGCATCCCTAGGGAAATGTTCTCTTGAGTGATTACTATATCTTACAGTTTACTCAGAGCTGGGGTGGGTGGGAAATTGGAAGGATGTACCCTAGAACAAGAACAATTCATTTTTCTTTTGACATTTTCTCCTATTGTTTAGCTATTTTCACAACCCATTGTTCTTATTGGGATTGGGTGGGGGCATTGTAATATTATGGAAACTTCTTGTTCTGTGTCTTGGGGGGACCCTGGGAGGAGCCCTGTGTTTTGGGAGTTGGTGGAATGGGACATTTTGGCAATGGACATTTCATGGAAGGATAAGAGGGAAGAGAGCAGGGAGGACCCCATACAAATACAACTGCTAGAGTATGGTTTTATATTTTTTATTTTTTTCCTTCTTTTTAAAAATGTTTTCCTTTTCTATTTTATTTTTATTTATTTTATAATTTTTCATTAACATACAATGTATTATTTGTTTCAGGGGTACAGGTCTGTGATTCACCAGTCTTACACAATTCACAGCACTCACCATAGCACATACCCTCCATAGTGTCCATCACCCAACCACCCCATCCCTCTCACCCATCTCCCCTCCAGCCACCCTCAGTTTGTTTCCTGAGATTAAGAGTCTCTAATGGTTTGTCTCCCTCTCTGGTTTCATCTTGTTTCATTTTTCCCTCCTCTCCCTTATGATCTTCTTGTTTCTCAAATTCCTCATATCAGTGAGATCATATGATACTTCTCTTTCTCTGATTGACTTATTTCAGTTAGCATAATACCCTCTAGTTCCATCTAGGTTGTTGCAAATGGCAAGATTTTGTTTTTTTTTTTTTTTTTTTTGATGGCTGCATAATATTCCATTACACACACACACACACACACACACACATACACACACATCTCACATCTTCTTTATCCATTCATCTGTTGATGGACTAAAGTATGCTTTTATTTTATTTTTTTTAAGATTTTATTTATTTATTTGTTAGAGAGAGAGAGAGAGAGAGCTAGCACAGACAGACAGAGTGGCAGGCAGAGGCAGAGGGAGAAGCAGGCTCCCTGCCAAGCAAGGAGCCCGATGTGGGACTCGATCCCAGGACGCTGGGATCATGACCTGAGCCGAAGGCAGCCGCTTAACCAACTGAGCCACCCAGGCGTCCCTAAAGTATGCTCTTAAAAAGATGGTGAGATGTCTTCTTTGCAGAAATGTCTGTTCATGTCCTCTGCCCATTTCTTGATTGGATTATTTGTTCTTTGGGTGTTGAGTTTGCTAAGCTCTTTGTAGATTTTAGATACTAGCCCTTTATCTGATATGTCATTTGCAAATATCTTTTCCCACTCTGTCAGTTGTCTTTTGGTTTTGTTGACTGATTCCTTTGCTGTGCAAAAGCTTTTGATCTTGATGAAGTCCCAATAGTTGGTGGGGTTACATTATATGTTTAAATAAAGCTTAAATAAAGTTTAAAAAAAAAAAGATGGTGAGAACAACAAGACCAATTCTTAACAGTGTGGAGGGTAAGGTTAATCAAAAGTAGATGGAAAGTCCCAATCTAGGGGTTTGTTGAAGACAAGGAAACGAGATTAGAAACTAGGATGTAACCAACAGACAGCACTGTGAAGAGTCTTAACTTTTTTGCTCTCCCTTTAGATTTTGATGGCAGTCTTATCTACCATGTGGTTAAAAACATTTACCCTCTACATTATAATTTCCTTTGGCTATATCTAACCTGTTAATAAAGGCTGATCTATCAGTATAGTGGAAAATCCAGGGATAGGACAGTAAAAGGATGTAGCTTGCCCCACAGTCAGTCATCTCTTCCTGAGACTCACTGAAAGCAGTAGCATTCTCTGTAGGAGGCCTGCAATCCAGCACTGGTCTGCACTAGGCTTAGAGTAGAGAGGGGGAGCACCTGCTGTGTAACATGAGTGGTTGCTAAGTGGATGGCTTGGCTCACAGATGAATGTCTCTGAAGGGCCATTAAACTCTTTTTTTTTTTTTTAAAGATTTTATTTATTTATTTGACAGAGAGAGCAAGAGAGTACAAGCAGACAGAACAGCAGAGGTAGAGGGAGAAGCGGGCTCCCCACTAAGCAGGGAGCCTGATGCGGGGCTCAATCCGAGGACTTTGACATCATGACCTGATCCGAAGGTAGTTGCTTAATCAACTGAGCCACCCAGGCGCCCCAGGGCCATTAAACTCTTAAAATGATTTCTTTCATTCCAAAAAAAGTAACAAAACAGAAGAACAAAAAACAAAACACAACAGCCACCACCACCACCACCAAAAAAACACCTTACAGTCTTAACAACTTAACATAACTTTTCTTGTATTTGCATATTATCTTTCACTTCTGGACCACTGGTGTCTGTATTCCTACCAAGATGTAATCATATTGTTCATGCCATTTTGCCTTTTGTGTGAACCTGGGTTTGAAATTTTAGGTTTATCAGTTAGGAGCAGTGTGGCACTAAACAAAATACATGTAACTTCTTGAGACTTACTTTCTTTCTTTCTTTCTTTCAGGAAAGTAAACAAATGCAAGCCCTTTCTAATGGGCTTGCAGCCTTATTAAAGGTAGAGACAGTAACTTACTTGTACAACTGTAAAGAGGGTTCTGGAGTGGAGGTTCTTGGTCCTCTGCAGCTATGCTTCAGAGGGATTTGACTTGGTTCATTGACCAGGGAACATTCCCTGATTTAGTGAAGTTTGAACTGAAGTCTGAAGGACAGGAGAGTTAGAGATAAAGAGGTGAAGAAGAATGTCCTGGTCCAGGCAACAGCATAGCTGAAGGAAGGGCCTATGTGGAATGGAGTAGGCAGTCTGGGTATATCTGACGCCACTGTGCTTGGACAGTAGAGAGAGTGGGTGTGAGAAGCAGACTGACATGGCACTATAGGACCAGAAAGAGCAGAGCCTGGCAAGAACCTCCCAGATATGGGGAGTAGATTGAGGGGCCAGTGTAGAAGTAGGTAGACCATCAAGGAGCTCTTGCACTACTCCGTAGCCAGAAGAAGAGGTGCCATGGTGGGAATGACAGAAATGGAGAAGAGTGAATGGATTTAAGAGGTACTTAGGAAGTAAAACCTCAGGAGTTGGTGGTGGATTGATCAGAGGGGATGAAGGGTACCAGCTTAATGAAATTCTCTTGTGACAGAATCAGATGGCTCTAAAATGGCAGACACGGTTGTACCACCTAAACAATAAAGAGTTTCCTTTGAAGAAGATGGCTTTTGGAAAAGAATGAATTGAGCATATATAGACATTAAATTTTCTTTCCTTTTTTTTTTTTTTAAAGATTTCATTTATTTATTTGACACAGAGAGAGAGACAGAGACAGAGGGAACACAAGCAGGGGGAGTGGGAGAGGGAGAAGCAGGCCTCCCACCGAGCAGGGAGCCCGACATGGGGCTCGATCCCAGGACCCGGGGATCATAACCTGAGCAGAAGGTAGATGCTTAATGAATGAGCCACCCAGGTATCCCTAGACATTAAATTTTCTGATATAGTAGCAAAAGTAATTTTAAAAACACATTAAGGGGCACCTGGGTGGCTCAGTGGGTTAAAACCTTTGCCTTCGGCTCAGGTCATGATCCCAGGGTCCTGGGATCGAGCCCCGCATTGGGCTTTTTGCTTTGCATGGGGCCTGCTTCCTCCTCTCTCTCTGCCTGCCTCTCTGCCTACTTGTGATCTCTGTCTGTCAAATAAATAAATAAAATCTTTAAAAAAAATAAAAACACATTAAGCCATAGCTTCAGAATATGTAAAGTACTGCTTTAAAAAGTCACATATGGATTCAAGCCAGTTATTATCAGAATTAAGGTTTTACCAAACAATAATTTATATGGGTGGGAAAAATGAATAGAATTGAGACTTCTGAAAATATTTCATTTAAATAAAAACCACTTTAATTGGTGCAGGTCTGGAAGAGATATCTTGTTTAGAGCCAGTCACAATGTATTGGGAAAGGTATGTTTGGGGATAACTTTTTTTGATAGAGGACTGACTTGATAAGAGACTTGATAGAGGACTGACTTGATAAGAGACATTATATATTTTGATTCACTTAGCAAATATTTTTGGGGGGTTTAGGTATGACTGTATTCACCTGATATAATTGTACTTGGCGTGAAGTAGTTCTAATGTGGACTAAGAGATTTACTCAAAAGATAAAATGTAGTCTAATTTTCTTTACAAAATGATCCACAACATCCTTGAAAATACCAAGTTCTCCAGCTGCCCTTAAAATAGGCAATTTATGAACACAAATATTTTACACACATTTCAGGAACATTCTGTAATGTAAGCCTCATGGTTCCAGATATCATCAGTAAGTTAATGACTCCTACACTGAAATCTCTAGCCCAGATGATTCCCCTTAATTTGACACTTGTATGTCCTCTTATTAGCAGATATTTTCTAGTTCTTACTAGAAGATCCTAGATCATGGATAAATAGTGGTGAACAAAATAGCAAGGTTCCTATCCTCATGGGTTTAGTGTAGGAGAGTGTTAAGCAAGTAATCTTACACAGGAATGTATCTTTCTAAAGAGTGGCCAGTGCTTTGGTGGAAGAGAGGTGTAGGGCAAGACAGAACAGTGTAGGAGATGGCTTCACATTCAGTGGTCAGGAATGGCCTTGCCAAGAAGGTAACACTCTTAGGCTGCGACCCAGAGAATAAGGAGGCAGCCAAGTGAGGATTCTGTTGGGGAAACTGAGTCAAAGAGCTGGCACATTTGAGGGACCAAAGGAAGGTCAGTGTGACTGGAATGCTTGAGTAAGTGGATTTGTGGACATTTTTTTTTTTAAATGCTGACAATAAATCAAGGCAGTCAGATAGTGGGGAAGGGGTAATAGGGAGAGGAGGCAAATCAGAGGTGACTTGACACTACATTAGGGAGCCCAGATTTATAATAAAATTCTGGGTCTTTCTAAAGTCAACCCCCCCCCCCCCCCGCCCATGTAAGTTTGGTATGGCTATCTGTCACTTGATCAAGGAAATAGTTAAATACTTTCCCTAGGTAAGTATTCGAAGATTATCTGAAAGTGAAAATGCTTTCTCTGATTAATCTTGCTCAGTCATCTGATTGTAGGAGAACATTTTGTGTTGCACAGTTTATTTGAGTGCTAGTCACTTCTGGTCTGGGTTATTTAATATTCCAGACTAATGAGACAGTTTGTGTGCTTGAAAAAGCAGAGTGGGAAAAAAGATTTCACTTTTATAATTAACTTAGGTCTTACATAGTATTCTTTTGTTCGTATAGTATTAGGTTTTAAAAAGAACCAGGGTTCTTGCTTATGAAGGCCAGTCTGATTTTCCTAATAATTTAAAATCTTTCTATGATTCATTAGCATGTTGTACCCTCATTAATCTAATTCATCCAGAGTTAACAGTGTTTTGCCTTGCTATGCCTATCTTAACTGTCATCAAATTCCTTTGACCAAAGGGTTTTCCCCCTTATTTACCAAGTCTTACTCTCTTTTCAGTCTTAGTGCCTTCAATTTGAAGACATGTTTTTATTGTTTCGAGAGTATTGGGTATACATGGTAGAGCCCAGTTTTTATGGCCACTGTACTATGACTTGGTGGTATAGCAGAAACGGACATGGGTGGACAGACATGAGTGTGAATCCCAACCTCACTGTTTACCGAGCTATGTCATCTTTGGTTAGTTACATAAAATTTCAAATCTTACTTCTCTCATTTGTGGAATGGAGATAATTCTTCTTCACAGAACCCATAGAACAGGGTTCTATGTATGTAAAGCGTTGCATAGTGCCTGTCACTTGGCAGGTGCTCAACTGTGTCTGTGGTCTTTGGCAAATCATATGGCCCCACTTAGAACTGTATTTCAAATAGCTCAGGTAGATTTGCACTGGTTCATCTGTGTTCTTCTCCCCAGTCCATTTGTGTCCAAGGACACACTTATTTCTTTCTTAGGATAGAAGGAAAGGCTTCTGGGTAGCATATGGCTGGCTGTGGCTAGAGGGAACTGCAGAATGTCACACTATCTTGATCCAAAGGCTCTGCAGTTGGGGTGGGCAACTAAGGGAAGTCTAGACCAGCATTTAAGTAAAAGGTCCTAACCTTGGGAAAGAAAGCGTGGTTGGAAACAAAAAATGGAAATGTGTAGTCCAGGGCTTTCATCAAGAAGTCAGGTCATCCATTCAAAAAACCCTGATTGAGAAACTGTCATATGTCAGGGCCTATGCAAGCACTATGTTCACCAAAGTGAACAGAGCATGGTGCCCCAGGATCTTATGATGTAGAAGGGGAGCATCTCAAATACATTACAGTGTGGAAACTGTTGTTATCATAGTGCTAAGCAGGAAAAGTGTGCAGGATCTGAGATTTTGAAGGAGAGAGGACCATTCCATATTTCTGGGAGAGAGATGGGAGACCAAGTGTTTCAGGAACCCACACCAGAGCCAAGAAGGAAATCAGTAATTTAACAAATAACAAGGATAGGAGGGTAAATTGTGGGTCAAGTAGTGAAGAGTAGGCTCTGAATTACTGTGTTTCTGGTCCTTAAAGGAGCCAAGCACGCAAGGCAATGAGATTGGTTCTGATAGTACTTGTGGGATGCTCCCTGGAGGGTCCAATACTGCTCAGAGAACAAAGACTCTGCCTGATCCACCAGGAGACTGAAATCTTGACCTTGTTTTCCTGAGCTTGAAGGGGAAATGTCTTAAACGGGTATGTAACTTCTGTTGGATGTAGTCTAGATCAGGATAAGATTTACCTACAGACTAATAAAAATTTCTGCTCATTTTATGGGATGAGAGAAATGTCAGTGAACTATTTACTTTTTATCCTGGAGATTCTAGTGGAATGCTGTGTTTGGGGACATTTTTGAAAATTGGCTGAGTGTTCTAAATCTTAAATGGAAATATCACCAGAGACTTTTTTCTTTTTGTGGTGGTGGTTGGGGGCTCAGAGGCTGTGTACATTGGTTTATTCTGTTGCCTGGTAATGTCTGCTCTACAGACATAGCTTGAACCTCCCTCCAGATGCTGAGATATATATTGGACAGTCCATAGCTCATCTGTGGGAGCCAGGAGATCTGTCTTTTGTTCAGTTCTGGTTATTGTCATTCCATTTATCTCCTTTTCTTTAAAATGCATTCTCACGAGATCCAGCTCTGTGATTATCTGGGGGAAGATGCAGCTGAGAGAGTAATGATGGAGAGACTCGAGTATTTACCATTGTTCTCTGCAGCCAAGGTTTGTCAGGTTGATTTCCTAGTAAGGATTCACTTGAGAATAAGCAGTAACACTACCTTGCATTTACATTATGATTACAGTATAACCATGTTCCAAAATTTTCTTGGATATCATAATTCTGGGAAAGTGAGGATTTATATAGGAAAGACTTTAGTTCTTATTACAGTTTATTCCTGTGGTTCCTACAGCTCCCTGTTCCTACAGTTCTTATATATAAATAACTAAGTCTGGAAAATTATTTGCACAGTGAGGCAGAAGCTACTTATTTGTTAAATTATTAAAACCTATGAATGTAATCTAAAAATCATGAGGGTGTTTAAAAGTCAGCATCTGAGTATATTTTTCCTTTCTGATTGCCACATAGACAGCTGTCATCTGGCTTGTTGCTTGAAGACCCCGTGTTTCAGAGTGATTTGTCAAGCATCAATAGATAACTGAAACAGTGGGTCAAATAGCATGTGGTTCATGAAGGGCCCCTGGGATCTCAACTGGGCCCATGTAGCAAGCTAGGAGTGGTTCCTCCTTCCCTCTCCCCCATTCCTTCCTTCCTTCCTTCCTTCCTTCCTTCCTTCCTTCCTTCCTTCCTTCC
>ML100332.1:85835-100876 GCA_003697995.1 Taxidea taxus jeffersonii | reverse complement strand
TCCTTCCTTCCTTCCTTCCTTCCTTCCTTCCTTCCTTCCTTCCTTCCACAGAGAGAGAGAACCAGAGAGCACAAGTTTGGGGAATGGCAGAGAGAGAAGGAGAAGCAGGCTCCCCACTGAGCAGAGAGCATGTCGTGGGGACTCGATCCCAGGACGCTGGGATCAGGGATCATGACCTGAGCTGAAGGCAGACACTTAACCATCTGAGCAACCCAGGAGACCCAACTAGGAGTGGTTTCTTAAAAGGTGAGTAGTTATCAGCAGTGGAGGACCCTAGGGGTCTTTGCTGTGATTCTTTTATTAGGGCTTGCCAGAGATTCCAGAACATGTCTTTGTTCTATAGACATGTGGTGTTCCCTTGGATTTACTGGTAATGAGCAATGAAGAGAAGGGTGGAATACATCAAAGCTAGAAACTTTTTTTTTTTTTTCTTTTGAAACATCTTGCTCCACAGCTTTTTTTGTCTCTAACATTGCTGCTAAGCTTGGCTTGGGTAGAGGTGCAAATGCCTTTCCAAATAAGCGGGAGATTTCTGTGTCCTGGCTAAACACGTTTAGATCTTTGCTGCTGTCTCTTGATGCTTGTCTTGCTGAGCCTTCAGTGTTCTCATCCATTCTGACATCTACAGACTTGTTACCTTTTACTCATCCAGTCCTTTGTCCCAATCTCATTGGTGACTGCATGAGTTAGTTTTCTATTGCTGAATGACAAATGACCGTAGACCTAATGGTATAAGACAAGAGTCATATGTTCTTTCAGTTTCTGTAGGTTGGAAATCTGGGTACGGTTTAGCTGGGCCCACTGCTCATCATCTTCCATGGCTGAAATAAAGGGGTTGGCCATATTGTGTTCTCACCTGGAGGTTCTGGAGAAGCATCTACTTCTAAGCTCATGCAGGCTGTTGTCAGAATTCATATCCTTTTGGTTGTATGACTGAGGTCCTTATTTTCTTGTTAGCTGTCACCTAGAGGCCACTCTCAGCTTCTAGAGAGTGGTCCCTCAGGTTCTTGTCATGTGGTCCTCTCAAAAGGCCCTCCTCACTACATGGCTATTTGCTTGCTCAAGGCCAAGAGAAGACTCTTTCATTTCCAATCTCTTCCTCTAAGGAAGGGTCTTTAAAGGGCTCACTGAGTTAGGTCATCCCATCCAGCATAATCTCCTGCTTAATTAACTCCAATCAACTGATTAGGCACCTTAATTACATCCTCAAAATCCCTTCACCCTTGCCATGTAAGATCACCTAATTGTATGTAAAATCTCATCATATTCACATTCACACATGCTACACATATTCAAGGAGAGGGAGCATACAGGCAGACACAGGGGGTGGGAATCCTGAGACTATCTGGGAAGTCTCAGAATCTTGAGACTCAGACTATACTGTGGGACCCTTATGGTTCTAGTTCTGTCTGCCGACTTCCTTATCTCTCTTGGAGTCTGGGGCATGGAATTTTAGATGCTCTGTTGTGTCACTCAGGGATGAAAGGAACCTCAGGACTCTTTCCAGCCTTGTCATGCCATCTGCCATTCCCCTCTGTGGGAATGCAAAACAGAGGGCTTCTCATGGAGATCCTTAGGCTTAGAGGGAGAGCTACTTCCCTTTTAATCCTACAAGTCCTGGCTGAAGTAGGCAAAAAATAGGATTCTCATATCATTTCTAATTTTTTTCTTTTTTTTGCCAAACTCTTGTCACCCCCTCCAATCTGCAAAAATTTTATTTGTTCTCCTCATTGGTGGTTGGGGGAGGGATGGAAGAGATGGCTGGTTAAATACTGTTCCAGATCTATTGCTTATGGCAAGAACTCAGCCCCATAAGCTTTAAAGCTAAAAATTAACTTCTTTGTTCCTATTTGCATTTTGTCTATGGTCTAGCTTTCTTGGGGCAGGAGAGACTTGGATTAATTTAAAGAGGGGTGGGAACTACAGGGTAAACAAAAGGATTACAGGGCTATTTCATGGCTCCCCTTCCCCTGTTTATGGATTAATACTTCATATATAATCTGCCACATTAATTTAGAGAACAGTCTCAGTTTTCTGAATCATCCTGAGAATTGGATTAGTTCCAATTATGCCTCATCTACTGTATTCTTGATCTATGAGCATTTTCCCCCTTCTCTGAGCAGGTGGAAACCCCAGAGAAGGGCAAATTGAAACAGTTCTAGAAATTAACAAAATGTTAATTAAATTTCCCCTTGCTGAGGGAAAAGCTGAACTTGGCAGTGTTTCAGGGAGAATAAAGGACTCATGCTTATACTAATTAAGAATGTTACTCAAGTGAAATAATTGGAAGTCAATGCAAACCCAGAGCTTAGGAAACATAAAGAGTGGTGCTGAGTTGGAATAAAGGTAAATGGGTAAAATGATATGTCCAAAAAGAAGTTGGTATTTCTCCCCAGAATAGTTATGTTAGCATAATTTTACACTCAGCTACTAACCACCATTTCCTTCTGCCCCCAACCCTGAATTGAGGGTAGGCTTGATTGTCATGTAGTCAATCTGCTAATCTTGTGGCATTAATGCAACTCATGGAAGAATCTCAAAGGAGAACATAGTGATCTTGGTTGCCTGTTTCCTTAACCAGGTGGGGACATCATTGGGCTGCTAATTCACCAGGCAGAGCTTCAGGGGGGCACTGCTCCTCTCACCAGCCCAATTTCAGTCTTCCTGACTGCTTTCTTCATGTTCTTTCATCTCATCTCCAAAGGAATGGTTTATCTTGGACAAAGTCATCTTGTTTCCACACAGATAATTTCTGAGTGCTCCTTTCCTCCTGATTTTTAATTTTTTTAAAATTTATCTTTGCTTTATGTGGATAGTATGACCATTTTAGTGAAGGGCAGATTTTGATCTTTGTATCTCCAGTGTCTAACATGAACACCAGGGACATAGTAGATGCTTATCTTGTTGGTAATATGAAGACATCAATGAAATATTTATTTACTTTTCTATCTCCCCATTAGATAGTACCAAACACACTGCCTGACACATAGTAGGTTCTCAAACAAAGCTTACTGAGTAAATGAATTATAACTGGGGGCTTACTGCTGTATCTCAGCATATTGCAAAAAGAATAATAAGCTCTGAATAGAATGAGAATATACTACCACAGAAGTAGGTAACCAAATGTTGCCAAGTTGGTCTTCAAAAAGTTACTGGGAAGTGGGGCAAGAGGAATACAATGAAGGATAATTTTTAAGAGACTATAGGTGAGGGGCACCTGGGTGGCTCAGTGGGTTAAAGCCTCTGAGTCATGGTCCCGGGGTCCTGGGATCAAGCCCCACATGGGGCTCTCTGCTCGGTGGGGAGCCTGCTTCCTCCTCTCTCTCTGCCTGCCTCTCTGCCTACTTGTGATCTCTGTCTGTCAAATAAATAAATTAAAGAAAAAAGACTATAAGTGAGTAGGTGAGTGATCTTGCTATGCAAACTTCACAAACTCAAGCACATTTCTGATTTGAAGCAGAGAACAAACACATCCTCTCTTTCCTTGAGATGAAATACATCTCTTTAAATGCTCTCTTGAAAATCATTATGAAATCCTTTCAACCAAATGGCCTCAGGGATTGGAAATCTGAGCTGATGTCTGAGTCAGACAGTTGGAATAATTTTCATTAGCAGAACTACTTGTGCCACTGCTGATTTGGTAAATACCTCAGAGCACATCCCATTTATTCCCCCAGTGGATGACCTTAATTTGCTTCAGCCAAAATGAACAAAGAAATGATGAAGAACAGAGCCTGTTTCTTTCTCAGTGATATGTTCAGGTTTGAAAATCAAATAAGATGAAGATCTTTTTTTTCTATCTATGTTTCTCTCAACATTTTCCAAGCTCTTTACTCTTTCCTCCATCTTTGCCCACAGTTTTTTATAATTTTAATTATCTGGTTATAGTAATTTTTCCTGCATTGTTGACCTTATAGAATCTGATTTGCTATTTCTAACTTAACTAAAGTGATAATTAAAACAAAACAACAACAAACCAAAAACAAAAACCACCCCAAAACAAAATTAAAGTGAAAATTAGCTTGATTCCAGATGTGTCATATTTTCTTTGTTAATCCAGGTGTCCAAGTTGATAACAACATATCCAAATTTGATCAGCATCTCAATTTTTTTGAGATAGTGTTATGTATTGGGAAGACCATAGGTTTGAGAATCAGACGTATCTGTTTGACTCCTGATCTTATTACTTACTCCAAGATGTGTGACCTTGAGTATATTTTTTAATATCTCCTGATTGGAAAAGTGTGGAAAAAACCCAACTGCATCATAGGAATTGCTTGAGATTTAACTAAATTAAAAGAATTCCCTAGTAAATGATATTTTTCCCCCAAGCACTTTAACTAACATTGGAGTTTAATGTTGATTCTCTAATCTTACTTTTAAAGAGCCTTGCTAATGACTAGTCTTCTCATAAGTAAATGCAGCAATAATTAGCAATAAGACATTGAGATTTTGTGACATTTAAAAATAATATTTTGGTGATACAGTTCTATTCTTTGCAAATTGAATAGTTGAGAAGAAAATGATGATCCATATTTAATACAATTTTTTTTAACTGATGAAGAAAGTATAATCGAACAAGGAATTGATTGACTTGGTGAAGATCACACAGATGGTTAAGTCTGATTAGAACCATGGATTTCCAGTTGAAGGCTATTATGCCACATCCAGTGATTTCTCACTACTGTCCTCCTTCTGTTTGTATCATCTCCATCCTACTTCAGAACCTCACTATTCTCACCAACATGAGATCAAGAGCATCTTATTTGGTATCTCTGTCTCCAAGTTGCTCTTCTCTCCAACCCAGTCTCTTTGATATGGTCAGATTAATCAGATTGTTACATTCTCCTCCTCAGACACCTCTACTGGTTCCCCATTGTCTATTAAGTCATTGCCAAACTCATTAGCCTGGAATTCACTGTCCTTCACAATATGGCATCACTTTCATACATTTATTTGACAAGTGGTATTGAGTGCTTACTATAAGCCAGGTCTACATTCTGGGAATATAACAGTGAACTAAACATAATCTCTGCCCTCACTGAGTTTATATTCTAGTTCATGGTTCTCAAAGTATAGCAGGGGATCTGGAGGAGTTTTGAGACCCACTCAGGATACCTGCAAAATTACTTTTATAATGAACATTACTTTAATAATGATACTAAGGCATTATTTATCATTTTGACTCTCATTTTTTTAATGTGTATACAGGGAAGTTTTCCAGGGCTACCTAATATGTGATATCATAGCAGATTGAATGTGGATTGAATATGGAAACAGATGTGGGAATCTAGCTGTCTTTTATTAGGCCAGAAATCAAGGAGGATTGCAAAAATATAAAGCAATGCTACTCTTTTAATGATTTTGTCTGAAAACATTTTTTCCACAAAATGCTATTTATAATAACATGCAATAGGTTTATTTTTATTATTTTAAAATGCATTAATAAATATTTTAAAATTTATCAATTTAAATTTTTTTGTTTTTTTTTAAAACAACTTTATTGAAGTATAGTTGATATATAAAATACTGCAGCATATGTTTAGTGTATATAATTTGATGAATTTGGGTGTATGCACATATCCACAAAACCATTGCCATAGTCAAGGTAAAAAACATATTCATTACCTCCAAAAGTTTCTTCATACCCCCTTCCTCTCTTTTTGTGGTAAGAACAATTAATGTGAAATCTGTTCTCTTTACAAAAGTGTTAAGTGCAATGATGTAGTGTTCTTGACTATAGGCATTAAGTTGTATAGAAGATCTCTAGAAATTATTCATCTAGTATAACTAAAACTTTCTACGAGTTTTAATATAGCAGGTATTTATAGATGTATCCTATATAAACTAGTGCTCTTTGTGGCGCTTAGTAATTTTAAAAAAAGATTTTATTTATTTATTTGACAGAGATCACAGGCAGAGAGGCAGGCAGAGAGAAAGGAAGGGAAACAGGTTCCCTGCTGAGCAGAGAGCCCGATGTGGGGCTCAATCCCAGGACCCTGAGATCATGACCTGAGCCGAAGGCAGAGGCTTTAACCCACTGAGCCACCCAGGTGCTGCCAGCCCTTAGTAATTTTTAAAAAAGATTTATTTTATTTATTTGAGAGAGAGAGAAAATGAGAGAGAGAGAGAGAGAGCTGGGGGAGGGGCAGGGGAAGAGAGAGAGAATCTCTCTCATGGGCTGAGCATGCAGCCCATGCTCATGGTCAGTCTCATGACCCATGCGATTATGGCCTGAGCTGAAAAAGAGTCAGATGCTTCACAATTCCAGACTTCAAGCTCTATTACAAAGCTGTCATCATCAAGACAGTATGGTACTGGCACAAAAACAGACACATAGATCAATGGAACAGAATAGAGAGCCCAGAAATAGACCCTCAACTCTATGGTCAACTAATCTTCGACAAAGCAGGAAAGAACATCCAATGGAAAAAAGACAGCCTCTTCAACAAATGGTGTTGGAAAAATTGGACAGCCACATGCAGAAAAATGAAATTGGACCATTTCCTTATACCACACATGAAAATAGACTCAAAATGGATGAAGGACCTCAATGTGAGAAAGGAATCCATCAAAATCCTTGAGGAGAACACAGGCATCAACCTCTTCGACCTCAGCTGCAGCAATTTCTTCCTAGGAACAACGCCAAAGGCAAGGGAAGCAAGGGGAAATATGAACTATTGGGACTTCATCAAGATCAAAAGCTTTTGCACAGCAAAGGAAACAGTCAACAAAACCAAAAGACAACTGACAGAATGGGAGAAGATATTTGCAAACGACATATCAGATAAAGGGCTTAGTATCAAAAATCTACAAAGAGCTTAGCAAACTCAACACCCAAAGAACAAATAATCCAATCAAGAAATGGGCAGAGGACATGAACAGACATTTCTGCAAAGAAGACATCTAGATGGCCAACAGACACATGAAAAAGTGCTCCAACATCACTGGGCATCAGGGAAATACAAATCAAAACCACAATGAGATGTCACCTCGCACCAGTCAGAATGGCTAAAACTAACAAGTCAGGAAATGACAGATGTTGGTGAGGATGCGGGAAAGGGGAACCCTCCTACACTGCTGGTGGGAATGCAAGCTGGTGCAGCCACTCTGGAAAACAGCATGGAGGTTCCTCAAAAAGTTGAAAATAGAGCTACCTTATGACCCAGCAATTGCACTACTGGGTATTTACCCTAAAGATACAAACATAATGATTTACCCTAAAGATACAAACATAATGATCCGGGCACGTGCACCCAAATGTTTATAGCAACAATGTCCACAATAGCCAAGTTATGGAAAGAACCTAGATGTCCATCAACAGATGAATGGATAAAGAAGAAGTGGTATATATATACAATAGAATACTATGCAGCCATCAAAAGAAATGAAATTTTGCCATTTGCGATGACATGGATGGAACTAGAGGGTATTATGCTTAGCAAAATAAGTCAATCAGAGAAAAATTGGGAGTGGGGGTTAAGGGGGTAGGAAAAGAATAAATGAAACAAGATGGGGTTGGGAGGGAGACAAAACAAAAGAGACTCTTAATGTCATAAAACAAACTGAGGGGGTGGGGGGAGGGGTGTTGGGAGAGGGTGGTGGTGTTACATTATATGTTTATATAAAAATTAAAAAAAAATAAAAAAAGAGTCAGATGCTTAACTGACTGAGCCACCCAAATGCCCCAGCCCTTAGTAATTTTTAAGAATGTAAAGTGGGTCTTGGGACTAAAATGTTTGAGAACTACAATTTTAATTATTCTAGAAAATAGACAGATAACACAGAATCAGTATAGTAGAGCATAAGATAATAACAAAGATCATGAAAAAAAAATGCAGCCAGGAAAGGAAATAGATCAATTGGACGATCAGTAAGGATCACGATCTATGAACTGTGCTCTGGTTAAACTGAATCATCTAACCTTCCCTGAACATAGTGCATACTATGTTCTACTAGCTTTCTACTAGTTTTCTACTACCATACTTCGTAATGTGTTTCTTCTGCCTGTTTTGTCTTCCCATTTTCATTTCTTAAATATCAATTCTTCTTTCAGGGCCCAACTGAAATGTCACCTGACCCATGATTTCTTCCCTCATTTTCTTCTTAACAGAAGTGATTAGTCTCCCTTTTACTGTTCCTAGCCTCAATGATAATATTTTGATCTCATAACACTCATAATTTTATGCTTTGCACAAAATTTATAATTATATGTATACCAGTCATACCCTTCTCAAGTTTATGAAACTTCTTAAAGTTGGCGTCAGTTTCTTATTTACCTGAGTACAAACCTTCTTTTTACCAGTGAGGATTAGGTTCAGAAATAACAGAAAACCTCCAAATAATAGTGATTTCATCAAGATGGAAATATATTATTTCTCACATAAGTCAGGCAGTGAGCAGTCCAGGGTTCAAGGACTGGTATAAAAGTCTTTAGGGCTGGTAACACCTTCCAGCTTACTGCTCAAGTATCCCAAGACTGTGGTCCTCAGCTTTCAGATAGCAGCATCTTTGTTTCAGCAAGAGGAAAGGAGAGAGAGACAAAGATCAGGGGGCTAACAGTATGCACCAGCTCTCTGTTAAGGAAGGTTCATGGAAGCTGCTAAGGTGACTCTTCTATTTATATCCCATTGGTAGAACTTAGTCATATGTGCATACCTAACCGCAGAGGAGGCTGGGAAATGTAGTCTTTTTAAAAAGATTTATTTATTTATTTGAGGGAGAGTGCACATGCATTGGGGGAAGGGCAGAGGGAGAGAGAGAATCTCAAGTAGACACCCTACTGAGCATGGAGCCCAAGGCAGGGCTTGATCTTACCACACTGAGATCATGACCCGACTCGGTTGCTCAACCTACTGAGCCACACATGTGTCCCAAGACTAGGAAATGCAGTCTTTATTTTTAGAGGTCTTGTGCTCAGCTGTGGAGGAAAGGAAGAATAAATATTGAGGGACCATGCTCAGCGTCTCTTACACTCATTTCCCAAAGTGTCTACCACAGTCGTTAATTCCAGCTAAAGGCTTAAAATTAACTAGCAGGTAAATAATACCGAGCTTCAATTTCAGAATTACTTGTTGGATAATGAATACAGAGGGACTTCTACTCATTGTAATTTGCTTGTTTTCTTTAAAGGAGGCATTAGAAATCATTAAGGAACTCTATAATCTGTCTTTTCAAACTGAATTATGACAGTGTTAATCAGTTACTCAATTGCTACCATTAGGCCAGGGAACCTTTTTTTTAAAATTTTTATTTTTATTTAAACATATAATGTAACCCCACCACCCTCTCCCAACCCCCCCACCCCCACCCCCCTCAGTTTGTTTTATGACATTAAGAGTCTCTTTTGGTTTGTCTTCCTCCTGATCCCATCTTGTTTCATTTATTCTTTTCCTACCCTCTTAACCCCTACCCCCGTTGCATCTCCACTTCCTCATATCAGGGAGATCACAGTGGAATACTATGCAGCCATCAAAAGAAATGAAATCTTACCATTTGCAACGACATGGATGGAACTAGAGGGTATTATGTTTAGTGAAATAAGTCAATCAGGGAGCCTTTTTTAGAGGCTCCCACTTCGTTGTTATCACCATTTCACCTTCTGCTTAGCCTTCCCGATAGTGATAAAGACTTCATCAACCCTTTCTTGCCAGAAGTGTCCCCAGCCTTTCCTGGGTCACATGATATCCTGGCCTCAGGTGTTCTTTATAGACTAATCACAGGGGAAAAATACCTTGTAGATGGTGCCTGGGTGACTCAGTCAGTTAAGTGTCTGTCTTTGGCTCAGGTCATCCTGGGATTGAGTCCCACATTGAGTTCCCTGCTCAGTGGGAAATCTGCTTCTCCCTCTACCATGTTCCCGTGCTCATGATCTCTCTTTCTTTCTCTGGTAAATAAATAAAATCTTAGAAAGAAAAGAATGAAAGAAAGAAAGAAAAGAAAAGAGAAAAAGAAACGGAAAGGGAAGGAAAGGAAAGAAAGAAAAATACCTCTTAGAAAAAAAAAATCTCTTGGTGGCTTGCTCAAGTTATTAGGTTAGTATGCATATTTGTTCCACATAGAAGCAGATAAAAGAACATTTATAATTTCAAAGCACTAAAAATATTGGAACATTGAACCTATGCTCTATATTTGCTTTCCAATTTCTTCTCACTGCATGCATATCTTTGTAAATAATAGAGCCCAACTTTAAGTTTTGAGCTGGGATCTTTATTTAAACAAAATGTTGCCCTAGGATCTCCAGAAGCATCCTTTGACCACCTCTACTCTCTCCTCCACACCTTCGCACACATAATATTTACATTTGGTTCTCAGCACTTTCAGGAAACATTCACTCCTCCACAAAGAAAATTCTGAGATTTCTATACAATTGGAGTTGTATTTAAAATAGTCCATTTTGTCTGTAGTGATTGTCTGTAAATACAGAAACTTGCAGTTTTAGGATTAACCCAGTGGTTAGTTCTTTGAAAAAATTGAAATAAAAAAAAGAAAACTTGTTAGAGATGGCATTTACTATGTTTGTTGTCACTTAATTTTTCTTTAAAAAAAAAGATTTTATTTATTCAATTTGACAGAGAGAGAGAGAGACAGACAGAGAGAGGGCACAAGCAGGGTGAGGGGCAGAAGCAGAGGGAGAAATAGGCTCCCACTGAGTAAGAAGCCTGATGTGGGACTTGATCCCAGGACCCTGGAATCATGACCTGAGCGGAAGGCCGACACTCAACTGACTGAGCCATTGAGGCATCCCTTAATTTTTCATTTTTACATGTCTGTTTTCTCTTTGGACTATATGCTTCTTGAGGACTATGCCATGTCTGAGACAGTAGTTATAAAGTGAAACAGAGTTGCCCTTAGCTGACAAATTAAGACAATGATGATGAATGAGATTTGTTTTACTGTGGAATGAAGTTTTCACAAAAGAAATGAACACTATAGAGGAGTGTTCATCATCTACCCATTTATCTCACAAATATTTATTGAGGGCCAATCACAGTGCCCAGCAGTATGGTAGATACTAGGAAACAGTGGAGAGCAATATTGACATAGTCTCTGTCCTTATGGTATGTACAGCCTAGAAGAGAAAGACAAAAATGTAATAAATGTAAAATATGATGAATGCTTGTTAGAGAAACACAGATTGGGAGTACTGAAGGTTGGGGGAGTGCATTTAAACCTAGTTGTAGTATTTTTGGAGTTTTCATATACAAATAACTTACTTGAGCCTCACAAAGGCCTCTGCCTTTGTGAGGCATTATTCTTCTCATTTATAGGTGAGGAATTAGTCTCAGAAATTAGCAAGACCCAATTTCCTGTAGGCCCAGACCTGGGCTTGTGACTATAAACCCAATGTTTTCCTCAGTGTCCCACACAGCAGCTAGAGTGCCAAGGGGTGTGACATCTGTGGCTGTGCTGTGTCTGATCCCTATCTTTTTGCCTTCACCCCAGGCTTACAACCCCCATTGGCATCAATTAATTAATCACTGGCATCCATCACAACTGCCTGGAAGCCATGTGGGTATTCTGGCCAGCATGGCCCTAAGTGCTCTTTAACTAGGATTGGTAATCTAGTGTTCATTCTGGGAACAGCCCCCGCAATTAGGAAAGGGGCCAGGGGATCTTTCAAGCAGACAGAAACTACAGAAACTCAGCCAAAAAGCCTTATTAGGATGAGCCATTATGCAGCAGTATGCTCAGTGGTCTGTTTTCCTGTCCTATTAAGTAGAAGTCAGTTGCTTCAAAGAGAAAACAGCATTGAAGTGTCCAAGTTCATTTTATTTTATATTTAGTACTATTGAGTTGGACACAATAATGAACACTGCTCTTGGGCATTTTCCTTTATCATTCTGAATACCCAACTAACACCCAACCATTCCCTGTTTCTTCCAGAAAAACTCCTTTCTTATGAATTTGTGAACCTCTTGGAAATTTCCAAGTGATTGCTCTATTAATAACCCTGGTAAAATTGAGGAGGTGATGGTAAATATTTCATTGATTTATGATATAGTAGAAAGATTATGGACTTGGAGATCAACCTGAATTATCTCAACTCTTTGACTTGCTAGCTGTGTCAATTTGGGAAAGTTTCTGGACTTCCTTGTGCCTCAGTTTCTTCAAGGGATGGTTGTGAGGATTAGAAGAAAAAAATGTAATGTAGTTAGTACAGTGTCTGGGACATAATTGGTTCCCAATAAATGGGAAATATTATTATGATGGTTAAAACCCCTCCTTTTTTCCCCCTGAGAACTCAGTACAAATTCTAGTATCTCTTCTAAAATTTTCTGGCAATGTTAGTTCCTCAGGACTTTATCTTTATTATAAATTTATTTCTTTTTTATTTATTGAGGTATAATTGACACAGAATTATATTGTTTCAGGTGTATAATGTAGTAATTCAACATTTGTGTGTATTGCAAAATAGTCACCACAATGTAAGTGAAATAATGTGATACTTGTCTTGCTCTCTCTGACTTATTTCACTTAACATAATACCCTCAAAGTCAATTCAGGTTGTTGCAAATGACAATATTTTATTCTTTTTTTTTTTATGGCTGAGTAACATTCCATTGTGTGTGTGTGTGTGTGTGTGTATATATATATATATATATATATATATATATATATATATCTTTATCCATTCATCCATCAGTGGATACTTAAGTTGTTTCCATATCTTGGCTATTGTAAATAATGCTGCAATGAACAAGGGGTGCATATATCTTTTCAAATTAGTGTTTTCATTTTCCTCAGAGAGATACCCAGAAGTGGAATTGCCGAGTGGTATGGTAGTTCTATTTTTTTTTTTTGGGGGGGTAAAAATGATACAGAGAATTTATTTTTTCCTTAATTAATTAGGCCCAGAGGATAATAACTATGTAATGAATAATAGAACATTACATAATGAATATAATTTTATTTGATATTAATGCAATATTCTTTATTCATGTAATATTCAATATAATGAACAATACTTGTTTGTAGGTGTTTTTTTTTTTTGCATTGTCTTTTTTTTTTTTAAACTTTATTTAAGCTTTATTTAAACATATAATGTAACCCCACCACCCTCTCCCAACCCCTCTTCCCCCCACCCCCCTCAGTTTGTTTTATGACATTAAGAGTCTCTTTTGGTTTTTCTCCCTCCCAATCCCATCTTCTTTCATTTTTACTTTTCCTACCACCTTAACTCCCACCCCCATTGCATCTCCACTTCCTCATATCAGGGAGATCATGTGGTAGTTGTCTTTCTCCAGTTGACTTATTTCGCTAAGCATAATACGCTCTAGTTCCATCCATGTCATCGCAAATGGTAAGATTTCATTTCTTTTGATGGCTGCATAGTATTCCATCGTATATATATACCACATCTTCTTTATCCATTCATCTGTTGATGGACATCTAGGTTCTTTCCATAACTTGGCTATTGTGGACATTGCTGCTATAAACATTCGGGTACACGTGCCCCTTTGGATCACTATGTTTGTATCTTTAGGATAAATACCCAGTAGTGCAATTGCTGGGTCATAAGGTAGCTCTATTTTCAATTTTTTGAGGAACCTCCATGCTGTTTTCCAGAGTGGTTGCCCCAGCTTGCATTCCCACCAACAGTGTAGGAGGGTTCCCCTTTCTCCACATCCTCGCCAGCATCTGTCATTTCCTGACTTGTTCATTTTAGCCATTCTGACTGGTGTGAGGTGGTATCTCATTGTGGTTTTGATTTGTATTTCCCTGATGCCCAGTGATGTGGAGCACTTTTTCATGTGTCTGTTGGCCATCTGGATGTCTTCTTTGCAGAAATGTCTGTTCATGTCCTCTGCCCATTTCTTGATTGGATTATTTGTTCTTTGGGTGTTGAGTTTGCTAAGCTCTTTGTAGATTTTAGATACTAGCCCTTTATCTGATATGTCATTTGCAAATATCTTTTCCCACTCTGTCAGTTGTCTTTTGGTTTTGTTGACTGATTCCTTTGCTGTGCAAAAGCTTTTGATCTTGATGAAGTCCTAATAGTTCATTTTTTCCCTTGCTTCCCTTGCCTTTGGCGTTGTTCCTAGGAAGAAGTTGCTGCGGTTGAGGTCGAAGAGGTTGCTGCCTGTGTTCTCCTCAAGGATTTTGATGGATTCCTTTCTTACGTTGAGGTCCTTCATCCATTTTGAGTCTATTTTCGTGTGTGGTGTAAGGAAATGGTCCAATTTCATTTTTCTGCATGTGGCTGTCCAATTTTCCCAACACCATTTGTTGAAGAGGCTATCTTTTTTCCATTGGATGTTCTTTCCTGCTTTGTCGAAGATTAGTTGACCATAGAGTTGAGGGTCTATTTCTGGGCTCTCTATTCTGTTCCATTGATCTATGTGTCTGTTTTTGTGCCAGTACCATACTGTCTTAATGATGACAGCTTTGTAGTAGAGCTTGAAGTCGGGAATTGTGATGCCACCGACTTTGGTTTTCTTTTTCAATGTTCCTTTGGCTATTCGAGGTCTTTTCTGGTTCCATATAAATTTTAGGATTATTTGTTCCATTTCTTTGAAAAAATTGGATGGAATTTTGATAGGCATTGCATTAAATGTGTAGATAGCTTTAGGTAGCATAGACATTTTCACAATATTTATTCTTCCAATCCATGAGCATGGAACATTTTTCCATGTCTTTGTGTCTTCCTCAATTTCTTTCATGAGTACTTTATTGTTCTCTGAGTATAGATTCTTTGCCTCTTTCGTTAGGTTTATTCCTAGGTATCTTATGGTTTTGGGTGCAATTGTAAATGGGATTGACTCCTTAATTTCTCTTTCTTCTGTCTTGTTGTTGGTGTAAAGAAATGCAACTGATTTCTGTGCATTGATTTTATATCCTGACACTTTACTGAATTCCTGTACAAGCTCTAGCAGTTTTGGAGTGGAGCCTTTTGGGTTTTCCACATATAGTATCATATCATCTGCAAAGAGCGATAGTTTGACTTCTTCTTTGCCGATTTGGATGCCTTTAATTTCTTTTTGTTGTCTGATTGCTGAGGCTAGGACTTCTAGTACTATGTTGAATAGCAGTGGTGATAG
>ML100332.1:25450-80835 GCA_003697995.1 Taxidea taxus jeffersonii | reverse complement strand
AAATTCTCTACAATAATCCTCTCCAGTATACCTTCTGCTCCTATTTCTCTTTCTTCTTCTTCTGGAATCCCAATTATTCTAATGTTGTTTCGTCTTATGGCATCACTTATCTCTCGAATTCTCCCCTCGTGGTCCAGTAGTTGTTTGTCTCTCTTTTGGTCAGCTTCTTTATTCTCTGCCATTTGGTCTTCTATATCACTAAGTCTGTCTTCTGCCTCATTTATCCTAGAAGTAAGAGCCTCTATTTTTGATTGCACCTCATTAATAGCTTTTTTTATTTCAACTTGATTAGACTTTAGTTCTTTTATTTCTCCAGAAAGGGTTTTTATTTCTCCTGACAGGGTTTCTCTAATATCTTCCATGCCTTTTTCGAGCCCGGCTAGAACCTTGAGAATCGTCATCCTGAATTCCAGATCTGACATATTACCAATGTCTGTATTGATTAGGTCCCTAGCCTTCGGTCCTGTCTCCTGCTCTTTTTTTTGTGGTGAGTTTTTCCGCCTTGTTATTTTGTCCAGATAAGAATCCGCTGTTCTCCTTGTTAAGTGAACTTGGTCTTGGCTGGATTTCTTTGATCTTCTGGGGGAGGGGCCTGTTGTAGTGATTCTCAGGTATCTTTGCCCCAGGCGGAGTTGCACCGCCCTTACCAGGGGCCAGGCTAAGTAATCCTCTCAGGTTTGCTTTCAGGAGCTTTTGTTCCCTGAATGCGCTTTCTGTAGAGTTCCGGAGGACGGGAATGACAATGGCGGCCTCTCAATATCTGGTTCAGAGGAGCCGAGAGCTAGGGGCCCCAGTCTTCAGTGCGCCTTCAGAGAAAAGCGTTTAATCCCTCCAGTCTCCCTAGCCCACGTTTGTACCGGAGACCGCGCGTGCCCGCCTGCAGACACCGCGCGCCCGCAGACACCGCGCGCGCCCGCAGACCGCGCTCAGAGAAAATCGTGCCTAAGCAGTCCCGTCTCAATGGCTTCTGGGAGTGCTCCGAGCTCACCCAGCCTGTGACCAAGCATCTCTGTCTCTGGCAGAGTCCCTCCTGGAGTCTCCGAACCCCGTAGATCCCTGAGCTCTCCCGGGTCGGAGTCTCCCCGGATCTTGTGGGGACCCCTCGCCCGAGCACCGGCCAGTGCCACAGAGCACCGGTCTGTGTCACAGACCACTAGGAAATCTCGGCTCTGTCTCCGTAGCCGGCTTCCCCGCTCTAATACCTGTGAGCTCTGTGACACTCAGAAACCCCTGATCCTTCTGTGACCCCGTGGGACCTGAGTCCACGTTGTCCCCGTGAGGTCTTCACCCCAGTTTAACCTCTGGAGTGATGTCCCTCCATGGAGCCGACTTTTAAAAGTTCTGATTTTGTGCTCCGCCGCTTGCCGGGAGCCGGCCCCTCCCCCTGGGGTCTATCTTCCCGTCGTGTTGGATTCACTTCTCTGCTGGTCCTACATTTTAGAAAGTGGTTGATTTTCTGTTTCTAGAATTGTTGTTTTTCTTCCCTTCGATCTCCTGTTGGATTTGTAGGTGTTCGGAATGGTTTGATAGGCTATCTAGCTGATCTCCTGCTGGCTGATGTCGTCTCAGCCTCCTACTTCTCTGCCATCTTGACTCCTCCCCCCCTCTATTTTTAATTTTTTGAGGAAACAATACTCTTTTCCATAGTGGTTGCACCAAATTACATTCTCACCAACAGTGCACAAGAGTTCCGTTCCACATTCTCCACCAACACTTGTTATTTCTTGTCTTTTTGATAACAGCCATTCTGATAAGTGTAAGGTGATATCTCATTGTGGTTTTGATTTGTATTTCCCTAGTGAATAGTGGTGTTGAACATAGTTTCATGTGCCTATTGGCCATCTGTATATCTTCTCTGGAAAAATGTCTAGTCAGACCTCCTGCCCATTTTATTTATTTATTTATTTAAGATTTTATTTATTTATTTGACAGACAGAGATCACAAGTAGGCAGAGAGGCAGGCAGAGAGAAGGGGGAAGTAGGCTCCCCGCTGAGCAGAGAGCCCGATGCAGGGCTTGATCCCAGGACCCTGGGATCATGACCTGAGCCGAAGGGAGAGGCTTTAACCCACTGAGCCACCCAGGCACCCCCTCCTGCCCATTTTAAATTGGATTTATTTTCTTGTTGTTGTTATTTAGTTGTATGAGTTCTTTATAGATTTTGGATATTATTTCCTTATCAGATATGGATATATGATCAGCAAATATCTTCTATTCAGTAAGTTTCCTTCTTGTGATGGTTTCCTTTGCTTGCAAAACTTAGTTTAATGTAGTCCCACTGTTTATTTTTTCTTGTGTTTCTCTTGCCTTTGAAATGAAATCCAAAAAACCTCAAGCCCCCCAAACCCAAAACATTGCTAAGTTTGATGTCAAGTAACTTACAGCCTAAAACATCTAAGATGTCCCAGTATGTAAGCAGTGCCCAGTGATGGGGACTTTGGAGATTATAATATACAAAAGTCAAAGCAGACAGTCATGCACAGTAGATCCTCTGCTGTCTACATTCCACTTCTTTTGTAGGAGACTTAGGGAATTAGCCCAGTCATTGAAAGTTTATAGGATCCAGAACTGAACTAGTGTGGTGAGATACAGACAGTGTAGATGATTGTAAAACATAAGCAAACATGTGGATCTTAGGACAATGGTTTTCAAATTCTCTGTACCATCTTCTCAAAATCATCTGGAGGACTTTCAATATAGATAACTAGAATATCTGGGGGATGGATCCTGGGTAATATCCATTTTAAATAGGATACCCAGTGGATCTTGTATACTTTAAGGTTAAAGAAGAGTGGATAATTCATATTAGATGCCAGATTGAGAGCCATATCAGAGAGTTTGATACAAAAGGTCACTGACCCTGTGAAGAAGTTACCTTCTCCTCACTCATTGAAGAGTTGCTTACAGCAGGACTGGTTACATGGAAAAGGAATCTGGGAACAAGGCTTTTGTCCTGGCAGTAGGATTGCAAGATCTTAGTCTAGAAAGAGAGTTGAGGTTTCTGGAATACGAATCAAGGCAAAAAGAATCCCAAAGACAAGAAATGAAGCAGAAGTGTTGCTTGTTTACCTCCCACCCTCCCCAACTAGGCTGTGGTCTCCCTGAGTGTTGTGTTCATAACTTCTTTATCTATATTTCTTTTGTACTTAATATAGGGCTTAGCACAAAGTAGGTGATTCTGCTTAGAAGGTAAAGATAGACATTAAATGACTCACTTCAATCCAACTCAACAATCATTTGTTGGGTGTCTACTCTGTGCAATGGCTTAACAACACAATGGTGAATAAAATATAGTCCTTGCTCTGGAGGAGACCAAGAAGTAAAAAAAGAACCACTCAATTACAATGTTATAGGATATGTTGAAGGGGAAATTATCTAGGGAGTTTGAGAGGAGAGAATCTTTCCCTGGGACTTAACAACTGGTCAGCATGTGCTCTATAGTCAAGGTGTTTCCAGGTGAAGAAAACAGCCAGAACAGAGGTAGGAAGGAATAAAAATGAAGGTATCTTTGGAGGTGGTGTCAGAGGTCTTGTGGGTGAGAGCATAGCACAGATCATGGGTAGTGGGTTCTGGACCTTGTGGATCATATTAACAAGACAAGGTTTAACTGGAAACATTTGGATTTGTCACAGTGTTTTAAGGGGTGGAATCACACAATCCAACTTCTATTTAGAAGGTGAATGTGGACTGCATTCCACATTCTGGAGGAGACAGAAAGGCTGGGGCAATCTGGGCAGGGCAGCAGAGTGAGCAAAAGTTTAATTAAATGAATTACTGCTGAGGTACTAATGGTAAATAATGTTTTAAGACAAGTACCCTCTGAGTAAGCTGTTTGCTTTTGAAAAGTTTCTCCACACTGGAGACTACTGGAGTCACTATGTGACTACTACAATAGATTAACCAGGTTCTAGGAGGGCATTTTTGGTTGTCTGTTATTTATTCTCCCCACTCCCACAGCTGGTTCTTGCTATTTGGCCTGCCCTGAAAATGAAATGCAGTTCTGTGATCTGGAGGAGAATTCACAGGCTCCAGGGGCAGGTTGCTCTGTGATTTTTAACAATTGACCAGCATGAGCTCTTTCTCTTTACCTTGAAGAGTTCCTCCTCATGTCAAAGCCATTACAAATGAACATTACCTGGCAGGTCTCAAACCACACTGAGTTTTGAGAACAGATCCAGTAACTTGTCTTTTCCACGAATGGTATTTGGTTTTAGGATCAGGATTTACAAGCCCAATTGTTGTTATTACATGGATTCTTTTTAAAAAAATATGGAAATGCTTAAAAAAAAGGAAACATGGAACACTTTACAAATTTGTGTGTCATGGTTGTGCAGTGGCCATGCTGATCTCTATATTGTTCCAATTTTACTATATGTGCTGCTGAAGTGAGCACTGGATTCTTTTTACCAAAGTCCTAGTGTCACATTTTCTCAGCTAGAAATTTTTTTTTTGTTTTTGGGTCAATAGATGTGTTAGAAAGTTGTTGAGTTAAAACAAAGAAGTTATTAAAATTGTTCTCTTTTTCCATTCTTTCATTTTTTCTTACCTACTCCTTCCTCATAAACCCATCAAACATACTCTCTGCAAAATAAACTCTGTGTTTAGAGAATAACAGAAGTGACACATCATATGGTCTGATTTTGCCTGGCTTGTGTCATATTGACATATGAGAAGGAATGTTGGATCAAAAATAAAAACACCTGGGTTTGTTCCTTTCAATGGCATTAACTAGATGTGTAACCTGGGGTAGTCTACTTCACTTTTCCTAGCCTTTACTGCTATAATATGAGGGAGATAAATTGTATTCTATCTCTATGATACTTTCTTTTATTTTTAAGTTTTTAAATTTTTAAAAAGATTTTATTTATTTATTTGATAGAGAGATAGAGAGCACAAATAAGCAGAGTGGCAGGCCAAGGGAGAGAGAAGCAGGCTCTCTGCTGAGCAGGGAGCCTGAGGCGGGGCTTCATCCCAAGACCCTGGAATCATGACCTGACCTGAAGGCAGCTGTTTAATCAACTGAGCCACCCAGGTGCCCCCTATAATTCTTTCTATTTCTAAGAATTGGGGATTCTATAAGGTACACAGAAGTGATGACATATTTTTTCATGTGAGCGGGAACATCTTGAGTGCTGCTTTGGAAAAGTGGATTCACCTGTGGGATGCACATTTGTTGATTGCTTCTTTGGTATCTATTTTTCATTTCTATAACGGCCTTCATATGTTTTTTTTCCCCTTCAGGGATATGTTTTACTTTGCTTAGCTATGCGGCCAGCATGGAATGGACACCATTTCTAGCTCCAGAGGTGGATCTTGACTGGCTTAAGCCAACAAGTGTGTACCATTTCCTGCGTGAGGTTGTTCCAGGATGGGCAACTAGCCAAATTCAGGCCACTGAGAAGTGCAAAAATTCTTTTCAGTGGGAGCTCCCAGGAAGGAGCTTCCTTTTTCTTTTGTGAGAGGTGGTGAAGAGCTTCTCCTCTGCTGGTGTTGTGGGAGAAGCGAGATCGTGAATAACTGCTACCATGAGGGAAGCTGAGCAGAGTGCAGAGAATCCCAAAGGAGCCAGAGCCCGGTGACTATATGAAGTTCTGGGTCAAACCAGGCCTACAACAGCATCTGACCTTTTAAAAAACTTGTGAGCCAATGAAACCATGAAGTTTAAGACAATTCAACTCAGTTTCTCTATTGCTATCGACTCAAAGATTCATAACTTTTGTCCTTAAGGTTTCAAGAAGTATATTTCTGATTACTAATTTTTTACCCCCAAAATAAAGAAAAAAATGCTTATTTCTGCATTTTAAAAATAGGCAACTCCTAAATCATCTAAAGCAAAATGTTGAAAACAACAAAAATTTTAGAGTCAATGCAAGGTACACAGAAATAGTTTTATAAATGTTTATGGAATAAATGAATTTTAGAATAAATTAGAGGAAAGATAGTATTTCCTGGGTACAAGGGAAAGGGTAGGTAGGAAAGTGGGGAAAAGTATGGGATGATCATAAAGTCCAAACTGTTGGAATTTTCCTTTTTCTTCTCTCCTGAGATATTGCTTAATGTGTTTTTTTTTTCTTTCATTTTAGTATTCAGGAGGAAAGAAGGACCTAAGGTTGGACTTAAGGAGCAGCATGGGCCACAGGGGACACCAGGCCAAGGGCCCCCATGGCCGTGCTATCTTGTGGGGCAGGGAAAGTGATGCCTGTGGTTTTCCCAGATGAGGCGGAGAATAGTAGTTCCAAAGAACTGCTGGTTTATATTTTAGCTCTTGCCAAGTTGTGAAAATAGTGAAGGATGCTTAGACTACTTAGCATTCAAATTGCTGTCTGGTTAATCATATTTAGAAGACCGGATTTCTGGATATCTCCTTCACTCCCTATCTACTGACTTTTAAAACATGATAATTCCCGGGAGCCTCAGTGGCTCTGTGGGTTAACTCCTGATTTCAGCTCAGGTCATGATCTCAGGGTCATGAGATCCAGCCCCTCTGTGCTGGGGGTAGAGCCTGCTTAAGATTCTCTGTCTCCCTTTGTTCCTCCCCTTCTCTAAAATAAATAAATAAATAAATCTTAAAAAACAAAACCCATAAAAAGAATAAATGAAACAAGATGGGATCCGGAGGGAAACAAACTGTAAGAGACTCTTTTTTTTTTTGTCAGAGAGAGAGAGAGAGAGCAAGCACAGGCAGACAGAGTGGTAAGCAGAGGCAGAGGGAGAAGCAGGCTCCCTGCCCAGCAAGGAGCCCGATGTGGGACTCGATCCCAGGACGCTGGGATCATGACCTGAGCCGAAGGCAGCCGCTTAACCAACTGAGCCACCCAGGCATCCCCGTAAGAGACTCTTAATCTCACAAAACAAACTGAGGGTTGCTGGGGGGAGGGGGGTTTGGGAGAGAGTGGTGGGGTTATGGACATTGGGGAGGGTATGTGCTATGGTGAGTGCTGTGAAGTGTGTAAACCTGGCAATTCACAGACCTGTACCCCTGGGGCTAATAATACATTATATGTTTATAAAAAAATAAAAAATAAAATGAGATCTAAATATTAAGAAAACCCATAATGCAAACCTGTAACACTGGCAATCTCCCATGAACCTTTAAATTACACTGATTAATAACATTTGCAACTTCCTCAAGAAATAACCAATGGCATCAGAAAAAAAAAAAACCACCAAAAAACTTTTTGTTTCAATTCAATCTATTGATTAATTTAACAGGTGTTTCATGAGCACTTAAACAGATGTCTAGTTAACAGGGAAGACTGATAAATAAGTACTAATCACAAAGTTGGTGAGCATTATGGGAGAGGAAATGTGGGGACTATAACAGAGCAAGGGTTCTAACCTAGAGGAGGGTAAAGAAAGCCTCTTCAAGGAAATGATATTGAAGCGGAGATCTGAGGAATGAGTAGGTGCCAATCAGATGAAGATGGGGAGAGGAAGAAAAGTGTTCCCATACAATGAGCCAGTGGCTACATACAGGGATGGAGGCACCTGTGAGGACCCGTGACAAGTTCAGAATGGATGCAGGGAAGAGGCACAGTGAGATAAAGCTGCAGAGAAGACCAGATTGTGTGAGTCTCTATGGACCAGGTGAAGGAGTTTGGGCTTTAATTAAAAGAGAATGGGAGGCCCCTGTAGGGTTTGAGCAGGAGAGCAACAGGGTCAGATTAGCATTGAACCGGGACCACATCTGGCACGGGGGCATGAGGTCCCCTCCCTCCAGTTCTGTTCGTTTATGTATCTACACTATTGCCTCCACGTCCCCACTAAAGTGCTGCCTCTTTCCTTTTAAAACACTGGAAACAAGTGTAAAATGGGTACTGTTTGTTTCCAGAACTGGTTACATCACTGCTTTTGTAGCAATTTGTTTTTCCCAGTAAATTATACGTTCTTAATTATAGTTTGGATTTTCAGTAGCTTTGACTTCTTGTAAAGCAGCACTGATTTTCAGCTCTTAAATATCAGGATGGGAACCAGCATGCAGGCATGGGTTCTATAGTCTTTTTTTTTTTTTTTTCAGTTTCAGCTGATTTATTAAAATTGTCAAGATACAGACTTCCAGCACACATACACACAAAAACAGGCAATGATGTCGACAGCGCCTTGAGTCTGCTTTACCACCATTTGCTACAAAATATGCAGATGGTCCGTACTTTATTTTATTTTTAAATTATTATTATTTTTAATATTTATTTATTTATTTATTTATTTAACAGATAGAAATCACAAGTAGGCAGAGAGGCAGGCAGAGAGAGAGAGTGCGGAGGAAGCAGGCTCCCTGGCTGAGCAGAGAGCCCGCTGTGGGGCTCGATCCCAGGACCCTGATATCATGACCCCAGCGGAAGGCAGAGGCTTTAACCCACTGAGCCACCCAGGCGCCTCCTGTACTTTATTTAGACCATATTGCAGAAAATGAGAAACTTTTTAAACTATGTGCCTTTTTTTTTTTTTTTTTTTGCTAAAAATCAAGAGTCCAGTTTCAAACCTTCCGTATGGGGCCCCATCCACATATCACAGCCTATGAGATACATAAAGTCCTAGTATAGTACAGTACATATACAACCTTTAAACTAAGATAATAGCTCTGAGGTCTTTATCACCATTTTCTTTTTTTTTAAAGATTTTATTTATTTATTTGTGAGAGAGAGTGAGCACAGACAGACAGAGAGGCAGGCAGAGGCAGAGAGAGAAGCAGGCTCCCTGCCGAGCAAGGAGCCCGATGCGGGACTCGATCTCAGGACGCTGGGATCATGACCTGAGCCGAAGGCAGCTGCTTAACCAACTGAGCCACCCAGGCATCCCTTTACCACCATTTTCAATAAATCTTTACCTGCAAATATTGAATAAATCTCTACTATAGCCGTACAAAAAAAAAGTTTTTTTTTTTTTTTAACCACAAGGCCTTTAGATGCAAGGATTATTTAAAAATTTTAATCCTTTTAAACCAGGACATCACGTACCAACATACTTGCATACTAAAAGAAACAGAGGAAAAAGAGAAAAGGGAAGAAGTGCCTGAAAGTCTTACTGAAAAAAACACAGCAAGAATGTTCCCTTTTCACTGTACAAAAATATGCCTGAAAATATATTAATTTTTAAGAAAGACTGAGGTCTGTTATGTATCAAAAATGTTTCAATACCTTTTGTACTGAGGTCTAGGCTGTCTGGTATTCAATCAAGGAAGTATAATGGAACAAGTTACAAAAAAAAAGGTGGCAAGTAGAAATCACATTTGTAAAACTATAAACAATTTGATCTGAAAAGTAAACTCTGATCTTAAGTCAGTTCACAGGTTTTTTGTTTGTTTGTTTGTTTTTTTGTTTTTTGTGAGCATTTGTACAGTCTGCATTTTTTTCAAGCTCCCTGCAGTTTTGTTAATGCAACTTTTTAATTTAATTTTATTTTTTTGGAGGGAGAAAACTGATGTCTTCTATGAGTTCTATAGTCTTGTCTGGGCCTGGCCTGTACTTGGCAAGCAGCTGCTGATGAGGCTCACACTTGTGGTTTGTTTTTGGAGTGTTCTTTTGTGCAGCCAGAACATAGTTCCACGTAGCTCTTCTCCCAGTGATGTGAAGCTACCTATACTGACCTACAGGTACCGCTCTGTCCTTCCTCCTTCAATGGCTCTCCTCCTGGGAATCAAAATTAGCCTCCAAAGGTATGAATCAGTCTTCAGTCCCCTCCTGCACCTGTTGTGTCCACCCCAGGGCAAGTGCATTACTTTGTTTGCTTGCTTTTACTTTAAAACATTGAGCCTTCTTTTTTGGTCTGTTTGTAAATTCACAGAGCCTCTTATTGCTTCTAGAGCTTTGGATACAGTGAGTGCTGAATACCACCGGTAGAATGATTGAAAGAGGAAAGACAGTAAGTTCTAAGTCTGGACTGGAGGGTTATTAGAATCAGTGGTTTGCTGAGAAGAGCTGGCAGCTGAGTAGAAAGATGTGAATGTTCGTGTTTGGTAATATGAAGAGCCCCTGAATGATTGGTAATCAGAGTCACTGCCCTGAAGTCTACTCAGGACCCAACTTGTTGACTGATAAGGATGCACTTCTCCATAGGGAAGGGCACCACTCAACAGAGAAGGCTTTCATAGGTTCTTTACTGGACACTTCCTCCCCTGAATCTCCAATATTGTGGAAAGGTTCAAATGAGATGATCAATATAAAATGCTTAGAGGAATGCCAGGTACGGTGAGCAAACAGGCACATGTTTTTCTTACTATAGATGTTGCAGTCACTATACAGAGCCACCGCACTCTGTAGGTGGAGCTGTGATCACTCTTCCTGAAAGCCCATAATCCTTTCACTTACTTGCTGGGCCACTGAGTTATGCGACGACTGTGTATTGAGTGTTTAAATGTACGGGCTACTAATTCTACCTAATTGAAATGGTGCGTAAAGTTTGCTCTATTTTCTGAGATTTTGGTTTTCTTTTGAGGCATGTCACACATTCTAAAGAATAGTTACTGCGTATTAATGGTGTGGTCACCTGCTGTCCCTTGTGGATTGAGAGCAAGGGGAGTTGATATTGATGAAGTAACATATAGGTTTTTCTGCTTTATCTTGAGAAACCATCACTCACCATGTCTCTGTTTCTTTCCATTCCTTACTTGATTTTTCTCTATAGCACATTGCACCATCAGACATATTCTATATTTTGAATTTTATTAATTTAGTTGTTTATTTTCTGCTTCCCTATACTATAGTATGAGCTCCACAGAGAATAGTTTTTGTCCATTTTCTTCCATTCTGTATTCCGAACTCTGAACAGTACCTGGCACATGTGTCCTAGAACTATTTATTGAATGAAATATGCTCCACTTTGAAAGCTCTGTCTCATACTCGGCTTTTGCCAGCAGCTATTTGGCTTCGCAGAAATTGTTCATTTTAGTGATAATGAGAGTATATTTTAAATAATAAAGGTACATAAGATTATATGTTAAATATCATTATGTTAAATTATTATTTTTTTAAAGATTTTTATTTATTTATTTGACAGAGAGAGATCACAAGTAGGCAGAGAGGCAGGCAGAGAGAGAGGGAGGAAGCAAACTCTCCTCTGAGCAGAGAGCCCAATGCGGGGCTCGATTCCAGGACTCTGAGATCATGACCTGAGCCAAAGGCAGAGGCTTAACCCACTGAGCCACCCAGGTGCCCCCACTACGTTAAATTAATAACTTCCAACAACTTAATTGATCAGATAGACATACAATACATGTGAACATGATAGGTGCCCTTGAGAATATTGCATAGAGAATTTGGAATTGTTGATTGATCCTCAAGAAAAGGAGACCGAAATTCTCCAGCAAGGTGGAGTGCACATGTGTATATTTGTGTATGTGTGTTGATATGTTTGTGGGGGGGCATGCATAATGTATAATGATACTGATTTATAGAGAGAGATGAAGATGCCTTCACAACCTCTCTGGAAGAGTAATTATAATCAATGGGAAAAGACTTTTTGAACAGGTTATTTAAGCTGCCATTCAAATGTTTTCTGACATTGCCCATGTTATAACTTCTATCAAGTTATTTGATGCAACTACCATTTATGGGTGATTTGCTAAGAAAATGGAGAGAGCAAGATCACATTTATTCTGATGAAGAAATGCAGCAAGGGTGGAAAGAGCATCTTCCCTCATATTTGGGAGAATAGTAGGATCAATGCAAGAGACTGGGAGGGCAGCATCCAGAGGCTGGAGAGGGCAGTGAGGAAGGGCATTCATGTTAGTGTGGTGGCCTCACTGGCAAGACAGGGCAACCTCAGCAGGGGTTGGTGAATGGCATGGGAAATGACTCAGCCACTTCAGTAGGAGGAAGGCTCAGTCTTGAGTCTTTCAGTCCTCTCGGTGGTGGCTTGGAGCCCTGAAAGCCAGAGTCTTCTTGCTTTAATAACCATACCTAACACTTAGTATAATACTTACCATGTGCGAAGTCTTTGTCCAGGCCATTTGCATGTATAACACCTAGGTTAAACTGTTTGTCCTGCTTGCCCTAAAAAGTAGCAGATTTAGGAACTGAATCTAGGTAAACATCCAAGTCAGTGTGCATCACTGCTGTGCCATATGGCTTTTCTCACATGCCTTAATACCAGTTAGTTTTCCTTGTTCAAGACGTATAGATAACGTAGGTGAGCCCCTCACCAGCTGATTTTGAAGTACATACCATTATTAATTGGTAGGATAAGAGAATGAGATTGCTATAGATAACTACTTGTGAAATGACTCTGAGGGAACACCCTTACACATGCCAGATTCAGAAGTTACTCAAGACCTGTTTACTTGAATAAAGAAGGAAATAATTTTGCTTATAATTGTTTGAGGACATCATCTTTGAGTGCCGTGCACTTGGACAACTCATTCTAATGACAAAAGCCAGAGACCACTTATAGCCATAAGCTGAACTGCTTGACACAGGCTGAGAAAATGAAATATTTCATATCACAGCCAGGAAAATGAGGTTTCTTTGAAAAACAAAGCAAAACATCATTAAGCACAATGATTTATTAAACATAATGATGTTTTGCTGAGCACCAAAAAAGTCCAGACCCCTCACGTTCTCCTCCTCCTCAGCAAAGCTAGGCTCTGCTGAAGCTCCTTTGGTTAATCTTAATACATTAATAGTTCCTAATGAACCACCTCTCCTCTGCTTCTGCCTTTAGGGAACTTATGTTCCATTGAGGGACAAAAATAGAGCCATTTACATACTCTCCCTGATTCTCAGAGCTTTCTGGTACTGATTCTTCTCCTTTTTGCTAGAGAAAATAAGATGCAAATATAGGAGCTGGTTCATGAGGCTTGGACAAGTGGGGTGCTTTCTGAAAGTTAAGCCAGCAGTCAAGAACCACCCATCAGAAGATGAACAAAAGAGGAGCTAGATGCCTGGTTGATGGTTGTAGCAGTTCATATCCATGCAGCCCTAGCCTCTCCCTCTTCCGCATGGCCAGGTTTCCCACCCACTCTGAGGAGACTTCTATCTCTTGGCCCTCTTTGGACCACACCTCCCCTTTCTGTACTGGGCTCCATCAGGAAGGCAACTGTAGTGTGTCTGTTTGAAAGTCAGGGAAAAAAAAAATAATCAAATAAAAGAGATTTAGATTGCATCAGGGTAATGATTCCAGGAATTTATTTGTGTAGCTCTTAGTATAGAAAACAGATCTGAGTACAAATAGAAGGAGGATTAAAGAAAGTGTCATTAAAATTGGTTCTTAAAAAGATGTCTGAAAACAAAGACAGATTTGTGGTGAGATAAATAACTGTGTCCTGGATTCATCAACAAAATGAATTGTTGAATCCATACAATGTTATTTACTGTTTCAGGGGCACCCATTGGGTTCCAGAGGGTTTCTTGCCTTCAGTTGGCCTTGCTATTTTCCACTGAGGGACATCTGATTGTCTCCACCACAGCTCTGAGTGTAAGCAAAAGCTAATGAATGAACTGATTGGTGTTCCTGCTGTCCTTGGGAGTGACATACTGGTGGCACGAGGGAAGTGGGGAGAGTCTCATGAGCACTTCATTTGCTCTAAGAATTCCAACACAAATGCAGTTTCTAATGTAAACAGGATTGCTTTAGGACAAGTTAGAAAGAATGAGGGTGTGTGTGTGTGTGTGTGTGTGTGTGTGTGTGTACAGGGAGCATTGTCTCTGTCTCTCTGACACACACACACACACACACACACACACACACACGTGTTGGTGCTTTGTATCATTTTAAATCTTCAGTCTGAGAATAGAAACTATTTATCAGGATTTGTTGATTCATGTTGCTGGTGATAATATAGTAATGGGCCAGTAGGGGAAAAGCTTCTAAGTGTGTGGGAACTCAGCCTTTTTCTTTGTCAGATGTCCCTTCCTTCCACACTTTGATTTTGAAAAGCCTGGAGTTTGTTGAGAGAAGAACTAATCTTTTGGCTAAGATCAAGTGTAAAGTCTCTCCAAGTGCTCAGTGGTACTGTATTGTCAGTAATCCTCTTAGTGCAGCTAAGCTTCTAATGAGACAGTGGACAAAAGAGGTAAATCCCAATCCAGTGAGGCCTTGTGGCATAGTGTCTCAGAAAACAGCGAAGGACTCAAATAGTCACTGCTCTTTTTATTATTTTAGGAAACTCTGCATACTAATACAAATAAAAAAAAGAGTTTCATACTGAACAGAAAACAAAGAATAAGACCCGAGTCTTTTCCTACCAGCCAATGAAAGGAAATATGAGGACACTATTGTGGCTGCTCCCACCCTGGCAGGGCGCTGACCTGGTTATGATGCAGGCTGGGTCGGAGAGGAGGGACAGTGCAGCTTCTTCCAGTCCTCTCTGTGCTGATCCAGTTGTAGAAAATGTTACTGGATAATTTTTGAATGTAACATCTGGGAATGAGCCCCTTTGAGGTGAGGCCCACGGAAGACAGTTTTTGGAAGGGAGAAGGCAGGAAGGATGGGTTTGGTCAAGGTGTGAGGAGAGGGTGGGTAGCCAGAGAAGTGTTAAGATGTCACAATCTTGGGGTTGTGGTGACTGATAATCAAGCAGGGGTTTCTTCCTATGATCTCTATTCATTGTTTTGGCCTTTTATGCTAAGAAACTCGGTTACCGCCCTCTGCTCTGGGACCTGCAGTCGCTGAGGCTACTTTGCTCTGACCCTACCCAATTCACACAGACACTAAGGAAAAGGGAGAAAGTGGACACCAGGAGGAGACTGAAAGGTGGACACCAGAAATCTCAGTTTGGAGACCTTGCTTTTCCACCTCTGTGACTTGGTGGGCCACTTACAGGGAGGGTACATATCTCAGGGATTGTAGAATCTGCTAGAGAATTGGGAGCCTTCCAAGAGGCTGCTATGAGCACTAAGTGCGTCCCCTTGCTTAGTTAGGCTCCTCCCCTCTTACTCCAGCCGTTTCAGTGATTTCCTAGTTTGTTTCCCCACCTCCATCTTCCTCTCCTGATTCAGAGTTCATTCTGATTACAGCCACCAGATTTCCCATCTTAGAAGGAGCCTGGATCATGTCATCCTTGAGCCCCAGACTTCATGGCGGCTCTTGAGGGCTCACCAAATGATGTTTATGTCATTAGTCTGCTACTCGTTGTCTGTCCTGCTCTGGGGTTCAGGAGGCTGACTTCTACAGATTGCCTCCCCCAGACTTCCTTGCTGTCTGGCTTTTTGTTGGGTCTGGCTGTTGGCTGACACTGGCAGGATGTTGTAGGGGGATGGGGTGCGTGGGTATTTATCCCCCTACCCCTCTCTTCCTGTGTTTGCTTGATTGTGGCAGAGACCAAGTCCCGTTCCTCTGCGTAGGCCATAACTCATGTCAAATCACTGCATTTTTACAGTGTTGTGGTGAATCCACTCGCTTCCCTTGCCCTTTTGGAACCACGGTGGAAATAGTTGTCTGCTGCTGTGAGGCTCTGCGAGCATTATCATCCCGAGGTGGGCACTTTACCTTGTCCACTCCTCTTAATAGGGCCTTTCTTGAGGACTTTTCCTTCCTCTTTCGGGCGTGTCGTCGCTTTCTTGCTGCAGTCCTGTCTGTGTCCTGTCCTTTCCTGCTCAGGCAAACAGGTACGTGTTCTACCTCTTGCCCGACATACAACTCTTTCCTCTCTGTGCCCTTGTGATTTAGTTTTCTTCACCCAGCACCAAGGACTCTCAGGTTTGGAGGGTCCTTTGTGGTGATTTGCAAGTTGAGTGTCAGACACTCCAGTCCTGTCTGTACGTCTGCAGTTTTCTTGTCTGGTTTAAATATTATGGGCGGCAATACTGGTGCCTCCAAAGGCAACAGTATTCACTCAGTTTATCCAGTGAACATTTTTACTGTCTACCATGTGCCACGTGCTGTGTACGGTCTTACCCCTCAAGAGGCTCGTAACAATGAGAAATGAACGTATGAATAAGCAGTCATGGTATAGGATGCGTGTTACTTTAGAGATATTCATACCTGTGAGAGCATGGACAAGTGATCACCCAGTCCTGTCTCATGCACACGGGAAAATCTTCACCAGCAAGGCAATGCTTGAGATTCTGGAGGGTGAAAGAAACTCTTCCAGCAAACAAGGGTGGGTAGAACATGCCAGAGGAAAGAACAAGATGGGAGAATGTACGGGCATTTAAGGGAGATTTGTGTGCTTGGGCAATGACAGTTGGATATGGCCGGTGAGTCAGAGAGTGGCAGAAGAGTTCTTTCTCACATGCATTCAAAATCTATCAGCACACGGGGTGCCTGGGTGGCTCAGGTGTTTGAGCATCTGATTCTTAGTTTTGGCCCAGGTTGTGGCCTTGAGGGTGTGGGATCAAGCCCTGTGCTGAGCTCCATGCTCAGAGTAGAGTCTGCTTGTTCCTCTGTGCCTCCCTCTCTGCCCCTGCCCTTCCCCCTCCCCCTCTGCCCCTCTCCCTGCACAGTGCCAGTTCTCTTTCTCTCAAATAAATACATAAAATCTTTAACCACCCCCTCAAATATACCAGTACCATACTTAAACAGAACAAGTCTAATTCATCTTCTGCCTGAATACATTTGTATTTCTTAAAGGAGCTTCAGTTACTTCCTGGCAGTTTTGGATTACTGCTCCTATTTTAGAGATGAGAAAACTGAGGCTTACGGAAAGTCAGTGACCAAGGACACACACAGCAACTGATAGAGTTAGGATCACAACCCAGCTGTCTGATCCCAGAGCCTGAGTGTGAAGCTGCTGTGCCATTCTGCTGTACTACTTCCATACTGATCCAAGCTTCTATGTTGTGGTGGTAATTACCTTCAGGTCACTCTCTAGTTTGTCAGTATTTGGTGGAAGAATGCCCAGAACTGATAATGTCCTAGCATTAAAGGAATTGTTTGGCCAGTGCAGTTTCAAGTGGCATTAGTGCCTCCATTGCTCCAGATTGTTCTTATAATGATGGAGACAGAGACTACATGGCCTCCAAGTAGTTATGTCTTACAGGTAAGTGATCAGTCCACAGCGAACCAGCATCACCAAGTCAACTATTCCCCAGCTTTGCCTACCTAAATTCTTCCAGGTCTCAGTTTAAATGTTACTTCTTGACCTCCTAAACTAGTTTGGGTCCCCCTGCTGTATGTTCTCCGAGTGCCTCCTACTTTTCCACATGCGAGGCTTATCACAACACATGGTAAATATTTATTTATTTGTTTCTTAGTCTCCAGACTATTAGTCTCTGTTTTGCCTTGATTATTAAAGATGGAAAAGCAGGCTCCCTTCTGAGCAAGGAGCTGGATGCTGGACTCAATCCCAGGACTCTGGGATCATGACCTGAGCCAAAGGCAGACACTTAACTAACTGAGCCTTCTAGATGTCCCTAAAGATTTTATTTTTTTAAGTTATTTCTACCCTCAGCATTGGGCTTAAATTCACGACCCCAAGATCAAGTGTTGCCTGCCCCACCACTGAGCCATCCAGGTACCCCTTCCCTGATAGATTTTTAAGCTACTTGAGGACAGAGGCCTTGTCTTGATTGCTATGGAATTCCTTTTATTTAGTGCTTGATAGGCATCCAGTGTGTACTTGTTGAATAAATCCTTTTTCCAATATACTGTTGTTCCTATCTCTCTTTGACCCTAAGTTACCACTCTCTTGATTTTATCTGGCAGCACTTACTAGTTTTGCTGAGTTTGAATGTCATGTAAGTGAAACTTAACAGTATGTACTCTCTTGTGTTTGGTTTCTTTTGTTCAACATGTCAGGCATACTATTTTCAATCTCTTTCACTTCCTACCAGAATTCTAGGGTGGCCTCCAAGACTTTTTACCCCTGCCCCTGCTCTATATGTTCCACCTGATTCCCCAGATGGAATTTGCTGAATTTTACTCCTCTGATTAGGTTATGTTAAAGGGCACAGCCTACTTGAGAAAGGGAGATTATCCAGGTGGGCCTGATCTCCTCACATAATCATCTAAATGTAGTGAGTCTTCTCTGGATTGGCATCAGCTATCTAGAAAATGGCCTCAGTCTTCCAACTGCAAGAAAGTGAATTCTTCTAACAACAAAAATAAGCTTGGAAGTGGATTTTTCCTCAGAGCCCCAGAGAAGGTGACCAACACCTTGATTTCAGTCTTGTAACAGCAACAGTAGAGAACCCAGCCATGCCATGCTGGGCTTCTGGTCTACCAAACTGTAATAAGTGGCTTTTTTTTTTTTAAGCTGCTAGGTTAGTGGTCATTTATTACAAAGCAATAGAAAATTAGTCCAGTCCTCCAATTCTTTACTAGTTTGTTTGCAGTAACCTTATAAAACAAGTTGCTTCATTATATACACATTTTGTAGGTAATGTATTAGACAGGACTCATCAGAATGTTGTGTTGTTTAAAACTAGAAGGGGCGCCTGGGTGGCTCAGTGGGTTAAGCCGCTGCCTTCGGCTCAGGTCGTGATCTCAGGGTCCTGGGATCAAGTCCCGCATCGGGATCTCTGCTCAGCAGGGAGCCTGCTTCCCTCTCTCTGCCTGCCTCTCTGCCTACTTGTGATCTCTGTCAAATAAATAAAATCTTAAAAAAAAAAAAAACTAGAAGTTTTATGGATGCTTTCCTAAGATTGCCTTTTGGCCAAGCAGGAGCTTTTGACTATACTAGCTTTATTAGATTTCTTTTTTTTTTTTTTAAAGATTTTATTTATTTATTTGACAGACAGAGATTACACAAGTAGGCAGAGAGTCAGGCAGAGAGGGGAGGGGAGAAGCAGGCTCCCTGCTAAGCAGAGAGCCCGATGTGGGACTCGATCCCAGGATCCTGGGATCATGACCTGAGCCGAAGGCAGCGGCTTAACCCACTGAGCCACCCAGGCGCCCGTATTAGATTTCTTTTATTATTTATTTATGTATTTATTTTATTATTTATTTATGTATTATTTTTTTTAATGTATTTATTTATTTTTAAAAAGAATTTCTTTCTTTATTTGACAGAAAGAGGAAGAGAGAGAGAGAGCACAAGCAGGGGGAGCGGCAGGCAGCGGGAGAAGTAGGCTCTGTTGAGCAGGGAGCCCGATGCGGGACTTGATCCCAGGACACTGGGATCATGACCTGAGCCAAAGGCAGTTGCTTAACCAACTGAGCCCCCTAGGTGCCTCGCTTATATTTCAAGATGATAACAGTGTTTTGTGTGTTTGTTTGTTTTTCCCATTCAGGCTATTAACTCAATTGTTGTCAAAAACTCTGCACTCACCTGGCAGTATATAAACACTGAATTCTAGGTACTTATCAGTGAATATGAAACCTGGTTTTGCCAGTTATTAGTTGTGTGCCACGGACAACTTACCCCCTTGTGAGCCCAGACTCTTCATTTTAAATGTGAGCTTGAGCACTTACCTGGTAGGCAGTCTCAGGCTTGGAGATGGAGGGGCTTATAAAGTGCTACTTCCTCACCCTCTCTATTTATCTATTTATCGTTGCTCATTTATCCGTTACTTTTTTGAAGGTAGTTTTACTGAAAGACACTAAAAATAAAGGGAACAGCAAGAAAGCTTTTCAGGTTTCATCATTTGTGTGTGTGTGTGTGTGTGTGTTTTCACTTGCCTATGCAGGAAATTGATACCAAAAGAAACATCAAGAAGAATTATTTCCTGCCCTCAGTGCGCTGACCTTCAAAAGGAGATAGGGTAGACTCACATACTTCATTTTCGCATTTTTGTGTTTCCCTAGTGTTCTCTTATTCTGATGACAAGGGTTTGGTTCCTTTAGAAAGCAGGATTGCTCTAGCACATTTTATAAAACCAGTGAAGTCATCTTTCCACTGTGAGCTATCCTTGGAAGGGAGAATGAGAATGGGAGGGAGAGATGTATTATTTCAAGGTAGTGGGCCATGAGTGACAGTCCCCACTGCTCATGGTGTGCAGGAATGTTTCTGTAACCGAGCATATAAACACAACATTCTTGACTAAGTGTGTTGTAGAATGGAAAAATCAATGACTACACTAGGAAAGAAACTGTCATCATAAACAAATACCATGGCTGACATTGGTGGCACAGAAGGATCATAGGCTTGATGTAAAAGCTGGTGAAGATGCTCAAGTTACTAAAAAGAACCTAAGAAAATCAGTTCTAATTTTCCTAATTGTTTCCCAGAACATACAGATGAAAGACCTACTCTGGTGTAGTTGAATTTGGCTGCTGTTATATAAAATTTTACAAAGCTTAGGAGATCTTTATTATTTTTTTTCCCCCTAAAAACCAGTGGAATTCTAATGTTTCACTTGGGAATTGTGTTTGAAATCTGAATACAGATGTGTGTTTATGTCTTAATTTCCCATCAACACAGATGTTTACTTCAGAAACACAATCACTCTGGATGCTTCCTGGATTCTCACCCAGTTTTTCCACAAGAACATTGTCTTGTCTTATGAAATGGAGCAGCTGCTGGGATATTTAACACTTTTTGGAAAATTCTAACTTTTTTTTTTTAAAATGAGGCTTTCTACAGGGGTGAGAATTTTGGTTTTGTGTTAGAATCTCTTCTCTTTGAGGGGAACCTGGTTAACTTGTATGGGCTGAGGGTTGGGAATGAGAGACTAGAAGTAGAAGTAGTATAGGTGGAATTGCCAACACACATTGCTGTCATGGTAAAAGGGGGATGAAGATCAAAATAATGAAATATCCTTATTTTGCAATAGAAGGTTAGACTCCTGTCAATAGACTTGGTTTCCAGGATCAGATGACCATAAGTTTTATACTATGTCTAATTCACAATAAATGAGACCGAATTCTGCTCTGTATTTTGTAGAGCTTTCTTCTTCTTCTTCTTCTTCTTCTTCTTCTTCTTCTTCTTCTTCTTCTTCTTCAGATCATTTATTAGAGAGAGAGAAAGCGAGAGAGAGCATGAACGGGGAGAGGGGCAGCTGGAGAGGGAGAGGCAGACTCCCCAGTGAGCAGGGAACCTAATGAGGGGCTCAACCTCAGGACCCTGTGATCCTGACCTGAGCCAAGATTGGACACTTAACTGGCTAAGCCACCCAGGTGTCCTTGTGTAGAGCTTTTCTAAACTCTAAGTAAATCAAGTATACTGGGCACTCTATAACCAGTCTTATAACATTCGACTCAGTGTAATACAGGATTACACTATAGTTTTAAGATATCTTTATCTTTCCCTTTTAAAAAAAGATTTTACTTTTATGTAATCTCTATACCCAACATGGGGCTTGAACTCAAACCCCAAGATCAAGAGTTATTCTCTCCACTGACTGAGCCATCCAGGTGCCCCAGATATTTTTATCTTTCCAATTTCTCCATTCCTCTCTTTGAATCAAGTTAGAATAAGAGAAAGGATCTTTATCTCAAATTCAGGGTCTCTTGCAGTGAGATTTGGTAGACATTTTTGAGAAAGGTTTTTTTTTTTAAAGGTTTTTTTGTTTATTTAACAGAGAGAGCGAGAGACACAAGCAGGCAGAGCAGTAGAGGGAGAGGGAGAAGCAGGCTCCCCAGTGAGCAGGGAGCCCAATGAGGGGCTCGATCCCAGGACCCTGAGATCATGACCTGAGCTGAAGGCAGTCGCCCAACCAACTGAGCCACCCAGGCGCCCCTTGAGAAAGGTTTTTATAAAGATTTGGAACAACTTAAACAATTTTTGGAAAATTCATCTAAGAATTCCTGTTTATGTGCTCCCTTCTCCAATTTGTAAGTTCTCCCATATCAGTGTTTTAGGCTTCTGACTAAATTATATATCTGTATGCCATTTGCTCCACGCAGTATAAAAAGCAATGTAGATGAGGGCTTGTGGGTTCACTGACCTGTGTGTGGGCTGGTAGCTACTGGGTATTCCTACTTTAATGGGTTAAAGAAATCCTTCATGATGAAGAACAATCTTAAGCAATGTGGTAGATTCAGAAGCTCATGAAAAGAGGTTGCTAACACTAACATCTTCAAAACAAGATCTTTTACCTCAGATTACAAATGTCAGTGAAATGAAGCATTATCATTATTTGGCTGCTGTGCAGCTTTCAACAATGGAGCAATCACATTTCCCGTTCAGAAGGTCCTTCGTTGGCAGCTGCTGTATGGAATCAAAACCCAGGACGCAGTACTGCAGTTGAGGAGGGGTGATTCCAAGAGGTATGGAATCCTTTCCCTCACTGATGCAGAAGACAATGACACTAGCACTTAGGTTTGCCTTATGTGAGGTCTTAGCTTGCCTTCTCCGAAAGCAGATCAGGACCCCTGAGTTTGCAACCTGTACTATGGTGGCAGTACTTGCAGGGACAGCAGAAGCAATTTTCACCTCACTGGAAAGAGTTCTACCTCTTAATGATTGTGTTATGGAAGTTCTTGGAGGAGGTAACCCCATCTGACCCTTGGTTCTGTGCAGCTTATAGTGACTTCATATAGATCCTTTGATAGATGCCTATTTTTTTAAAGATTTTATTTATTTATTTGACAGAGATCACACAAGTAGGCAGAGAGGCAGACAGAGAGAGAGGAGAGAAGCAGGCTCCCTGCTGAGCAGAGAGCCCGATGCGGGACTCGATCCCAGGACCCTGGGATCATGACCCCAGCCGAAGGCAGCGGCTTAACCCTCTGAGCCACCCAGGCATCCCAATAGATGCATATTTTTAATACAAATGATTCTAAAACTTTATTGGCCTCTTGCCAGCTTCAGCAATTTTTAGATTTTGGGCCAGTGTTGGTTAGAATCGAGCACACTCACTACTGTGGGTAAGTAGTGTGGTAATCTTAAAGGCAGCTGGACATTGTGAAGATTAATGGCTGAAGTCAAGCAGTTCTAGGCTGCATCCTGGCCTTGCTCCTTCCTATCTGTATCAGTCAAGGGTTTCCAGAGAAACAGAGTCAATAGGATCTATGCATCTATCTGTCCATCCGTCTGTCCGTCCGTCCATCCATCCATCCATCCATCCATCCATCCATCCATCCATCCAACCATCCAACCATCCATCTTTACTTATGAGGAATTGGCTCACAATCTGCCATCTGCAAGCTGGAGCCCTAGGAAAGCCAGGGTATAATTCTAAAGGCCTGAGAACCCCAGTCCCATGGTGTATATCCCAGTCCAAAGTCAGGAGAAGATAGGAGTCCCAGATCAAGCTGGCAGCAGGGAAGGGGGTAAATCCTTCCTTTGTTTTTTTTTTTTTCTCCAGTAGATTGAATGATGCCCACCCATGTCAGGGAGGAGAATTTACTTCTCTGAGTCCACCCATTAAAATACTGTTCTCATTGGGAAACACCCCTTATAGATGCAGAAATAATGTTTAATTTGGGCACCCCAATGGCCCAAATGGTCAAGATGACACATAAGATTAACCATCACACAAACTGAATGACTTTTAGGAAACTTACTAATGCTTTGTACTTCAGTATTTTTTCACTGAAAATGCAGAGATAACAGCTACTTTGGTATACCATACTGAGGAACCAAAGACAGTTTATTCAACGTGCCTAACATAAGGTAGGAAATTTATTTCTCTTCAATAGGTTTTTGTGAAGGGGCATCAATCAATGAAAATAATTTTGTTCAAAAGCAGCATATGCTTATTATAGAAAATTTAGGACAAACACAGAGAAGAAAATAAAAATCCTATAACCTTAACACTATTAATCTTTTAGTGGATAATATTTTCCCATTTATATTTTTGGTATACATTAGTGTAAATCTTTCAATAATTAAGTTTTATTCTCATATCTCAAATTTTTTGCTTGAATACTTATTTATTTATTATTTTTTTCAGTGTTCTAAGATTCATTGTTTATGCACCACACCTAGTGCTCCATGCAATATGTGCCCTCCTTAATACCCACCACCAGGCCCTCCCAACCCTCCACTCCACTCCCCTCCAAAACCCTCAGTTTGTTTCTCAGAGTCCACAGTCTCTCATGGTTCATCTCCCCCTCCGATTTCCCCCAACTCTCTTCTCCTCTCCTTCACCCAATGTCTTCTTTGTTATTCCTTATGCTCCACAAGTAAGTGAAACCATATGATAATTGACTCTCTCTGCTTGACTTATTTCACTCAGCGTAATCTCCTCTAGTCCCATCCATGTTGATACAAAAGTTGGGTATTCATCCTTTCTGATGGAGGCATAATACTCCATTGTATACATGGACCATATCTTCTTTATCCATTCATCTGTTGAAGGGCATCTTGGCAATTTCCACAGTTTGTTGGCTGTGGCCATTGCTGTTATGAACATTGGGGTACAGATGGCCCTTCTGTTTACTGTGTCTGTATCTTTGGGGTAAATACCCAGTAGTGCAATTGTAAGGTCATAGGGTAGCTCTATTTTTAATTTCTTAAGGAATCTCCACACTGTTTTCCAAAGTGGCTACACCAACTTGAATTCCCACCAACAGTGTAAGAGAGTTCCCCTTTCTCCACATCCTCTCCAACACTTGTTGTTTACCATCTTGTTAATTTTGGCCATTCTAACTGGTGTAAGGTGGTATCTCAATGTGGTTTTGATTTGAATCTCCCTGATTTCTAATGATGATGAACATTTTTTCATGTGTCTGCTAGCCATTTGTGTGTCTTTTTTGGAGAAGTGTCTGTTCATGTCTTCTGCCCATTTTTTGATGTGATCATCTGTTTTGTGTGTGTTGAGTTTTTTATAGATCTTGCATATCAGCCCTTTGTCTGTAGTATCATTTGCAAATATCTTCTACCATTCTGTGGGTTGCCTCTTTGTTTTGCTGTTTCCTTTGCTATGCAGAAGCTTTATATATATATATATTTTAAAGATTTTATTTATTTATTTGTTAGAGAGAGAGAGAGAGCGAGCACAGGCAGACAGAGTGGCAGGCAGAGGTGGAGGGAGAAGCAGGCTCCCTGACGAGCAAGGAGCCCAATGTGGGACTCGATCCCAGGACGCTGGGATCATGACCTGAGCCGAAGGCAGCCGCTTAACCAACTGAGCCACCCAGGCGTCCCAGAAGCTTTTTATCTTGATGAAGTCCCAAAAGTTCATTTTTGCTTTTGTTTCCTTTGCCTTTGGAGACAAACTTCTTGAAAGAAGTTGCTGTGACCGATGTCGAAGAGGTTACTGCCTATGTTCTCCTCTAGGATTTTGATAGATTCCTGCCTCACATTGAGGTTTTTTTTTTTTTTAATCAATTTTGAGTTTATCTTTGTGTATGGTGTAAGAGAATAGTCGTTTCATTCTTCCATACAGAGCTGTCCAATTTTCCCAGCACCATTTATTGAAGAGACTGTCTTTTTTCTACTGTATATTTTTTCCTGCTTTGTCGAAGATTATTTGACCATAGAGTTGTGGGTCCATACCTGGGCTCTACACTTTTCCACTGGTCTATGTGTCTGTTTTTGTGCCAGTACCATTCTGTCTTGGTGATTACAGCTTTGTAGTAAAGCTTGAAATCAGGCAGTGTGATGCCCCCAGTTGGTATTTCTTTTTCAACATTTCCTTAACAATTTGGGGTCTCTTCTGGTTCCATACAGATTTTAGGATTGTTTGTTCCAGCACTTTGAAAAATGCTGATGGAATTTTGTTCGGGGTGGCATTGGAAGTATAGATTGCTTTAGGCAGTATAGACTAAATTAACAACATTTATTCTTCCAATCCATGAGCATGGAATGCTTTTCCATCTTTTTGTGACTTCTTCTCAATTTTAATGATTGCGCAGCATTTTATTGTTTGGGTATACTATAATTTACTAATCATTTATTGTGTGTATATATGGTTTGCTACTACAGACATTCTTGTATATGCATTTTTGTGCATATGCATAGCTATTTACTTGGAGTAAACTCCTATAAATAGAATCACTGGGTCAAAAATTGTGCATCTTTTAAAGATATTTGATATGACTTGCTTAATTGTCTTGACAAATGCTGCATCAATAGATACTCTCACCAGGAATGTATGGTGGTGACAATTTTTCTTTACTCTTTCCAACTCTGGGACACAAAAATGACATATTATCTGACTTTGCATTTAAAAGCTTTTTAGTGGGACGCCTGGGTGGCTCAGCTGGTTAAGCCGTTGCCTTCGGCTCAGGTCATGATCCCAGGGTCCTGGGATCGAGTCCCACATCGGGCTCCTTGCTCAGCGGGGAGCCTGCTTCTCCCTCTGCCTCTGCCTGCCTGTGCTCGCTCCCACTCTCTCTCTGACAAATAAATAAATAAAATTAAAAAAAAATAAAAGCTTTTGAGTGAGTTTAAAATTTGTTTATTGATCTTTTATATTGCTTTTCCCCCCTTTTTTGAATTGCTTTTGTGTGTCCTTAAAAATTAAAAAAAAGACTTTTTTTTTTAGAGTCATTTTAGGTTCTTTGCAAAATTGAGTGAAAGCTGTTGAGATTTCCTGTATATCTCCTGCCCTTACACATACATAGCCTCCTTGATTATCAGCATTGCTCAATAGAGCGGTACATTTTTTATAATTGATGAACCTACAATTGACATATCATCATCACCCAAAATCCATAGTTTGATCTAGGGTTCACTCTTGGTTTGAATGTTCTATGGGTTTGGACATATGTATAATGACATTTATTATGTTATAATCATTATAATATCATACAGAGTATTTTCATTGCCCTAAAAATCCCCTGTGTTCTACCTATTTATCCTTCCCTTCCTCCTGACCTCTGGCAACCACTGATCTTTTTACTGTCTCCATGGAGTTGACTTTTTCAGAATGTCATATAATTAGAATCAAACAGTATGTAGCCTTTTCAGATTGACTTCTTTCACTTGGTAGTATGTGTTTAAGGTTCCTCCATTTCTTTTCATGGCTTCATAGATCCTTTCTTTTTTTTTTAATTTTTATTTTTATTTTAAACATATAATGTAACCCCACCACCCTCTCCCAACTCCCCTCTCCCCCACCCCCCTCAGTTTGTTTAATGACATTAAGAGTCTCTTTTGGTTTGTCTCCCTTATGATCCCATCTTGTTTCATTTATTCTTTCTTTTTAGAACTGAATAATGTTCTGTTGTCTGGATGTACCACAATTTATCCATTCACCTATTGAAGGGCATCTTGGTTACTTCCAAGCTTTGGCAATTGTAAATAAAGCTGCTATATACATCTGTGTGTAGGTTTCTGTGTGGAAATAACTTTTCAGCTTCTTATGGTAAATACCAAGGAGCATGATTGCCAGATTGTATGGTAAGAATATGTTTAGTTTTGTAAGAAACTGCCAAACTGTCTTTTATAGTGGTTGTACCATTTTGCATTTCCACCAGCTTTGTAGGAGAGTTCTTGTTGTTCTACATCCTTACCAGCATTTGGTGATGTCAGCATTAGAAATTTTGACCATACTAATAGGTATCTAATCATATCTCATTCTGGTTTGAATTTGCATTTTTTAAAAAAAGATTTTATTTATTTATTTGACAGAGAGAGAGATCACAAGTAGACAGAGAGGCAGGCAGAGATAGAGGGGGAAGCAGGCTCCCTGCTGAGCAGAGAGCCCAATGCAGGGCTCGATCCCAGGACCCTGGGATCATGACCTAAGCCGAAGGCAGAGGCTTAACCCACTGAGCCATGCAGGTGCCCCAATTTGCATTTTCCTGATGACATATGATGTGGAGCATCTTTCAAATGCTTATTTGTCATCTATATATTTTCTTTGGTGAGGTGTCTGTTAAGATCTTTGACCCACTTTTTAATTAACTTATTGTTAAGTATTAAGAGATCTTTGAGTTTTGGACAGATGAATGTCCTTTATCAAATTTTTTTGCTGATATTTTCTCCCAGTTTGTGGATTGTCCTCTAATTTTCTTTACACTGCCTTTTGTAGAGCAGAAGTTTTTAATTTCAATGGAGTCCAGCTTTTCATTTTTTTCATTCATGGATCATGCTTTTAGAGTTATATCTAAAAAGTCATCACCATATCCAAAGTGAGCTCCTTGAGGGCAAAGGCTGTGTTCTCTGTACTCTACAACTCTGAAACCCCAGTATGAGCACAATGCCTGGCACACAACCGGTGTTCCAAAAATATTCATTAAATCAACAGAAACAATGTTCTCATGTGGTAGGTCCAAGAGTACTGTTTATGAATTGTTTTAGGAGCAGTATGGACTAAGCAAACATTTGTGAGCTGATCTGAGAATCAAACCTTCAGGAGCAACATGTTTCTGGAGGAAAGAATGCTGGGATGTTCACATTTATTTTCAGCACTAAAACAATAGTTTTGCTCCCAAATTCTGAAGGATCCATTGTACTCTTCTGAGATTGGCACAATTCCTCCTAGACTCAGTGGAAATCATATGCCCAGGGGAGAGAATCTGGCTGCAGTTGAATAGAAGATGTTGGAGCAATACTAATAAATCCCAGAGTGAATATAGTTTGCATGTGCAATAGCTTATTCCCATAATTCAGAATTTCCTGAGTGACTGAGAAGCTCCAAAGGTAGAGCACATCCCATGATCATTTCCACACAGTGCTGAGCTATTACTAAGCTTGACCCGTTAAATGTCTCATTCAACACCCAGAGAGTTTGTGAAGCAACTCTATTCAATTTGCTGTATAATTTCACAATATTAATTGTGATTCCTAATATAGGGGGGATACTGAGAATGTGCAGTTGGCTCACAGTCTAATGAAGAACACCCTTAATTTTCTTTCCTCTTGAGTGTGAATTTTTCAGCACTGATGCAGCACTAGTGGGTTCAATTTAATCAAAGTTTTCCAGAATCTTTCTTGCTGAGGAGTGAATCACTGCATTTTCTGGTGAATTTTGGGAGGAACATACATGCATTTTCAAGTTTGTAGTGTGCAGTGTGGTATTTTGTAAGACAGTCATGTGAAATTTTTCAGAAGTAGTTTGGTTTCTTTTCTAGCTCTTTATAATCTGTCTTCAACATATATTTTGAATCTCATTTCTTGTTCTCACTTTTGTACTTTACACTTCAGTGACATAGTGTTTGGCATGCCCCTGAAGGCATCATACACAGTGGCTGCTTCAAAATTATATAGAAGAGGCTTAGGGTAGGCAATCTGGTTGGAATAAGGGACTAAATCTTTACTTTGGAGTTTCATTTATAAAGCAGGCCCACTGTTCATATGTGGGAGAATATGATCTTTGTGTACTCTTAATCCCCTTCACCTATTTCACCCATCCGCCACCCACCTCCCCTCTGGTAACCATCAGTTTGTTCTCCATAGTTAAGTATCTGTTTCTAATTTTTTTTAAAGATTTTATTTGTTTATTTGACAGAGATCACAAGAGACAGGCAGAGAGAGAGGAGGAAGCAGGCTCCCCATGGAGCAGAGAGCCTGATGTGGGGCTGGATCCCAGGACCCTGGGATCATGACCCGAGCCGAAGGCAGAGGTTTTAACCCACTGAGCCACCCAGGTGCCCCTCTATTGTTTTTTTTTTTTTTTTTTAAGATTTTATTTATTTCAGAGAGAGAGAGTGAGAGAGAGCATGAGAGGGGAGAAGGTCAGAGGGAGAAGCAGACTCCCCATGGAGCTGGGAGCTTGATGCGGGACTCGATCCCGGGACTCCAGGATCATGACCTGAGCTGAAGGCAGCTGCTTAACCAACTGAGCCACCCAGGCGCCCCCCTCTATTGTTTTTAATTACTGCTTTTATGCTCATAAACTTTACAGTCTCTTTCTTGAGCCCAGCTCTTTCCCTTGAGATTCAGATGCACAGGTCCTGCTATCTGCTGAACATTTCCACCTAGAGGTCTATGGGTACCTCAAAATTAGCATGTTTAAAAGGAATTTATCTTCTTCGCTCAGTGGGCTTTTCTGTCCATGTTTCCTATCTCAGTAGGTAGTATCATCTAGGTAGCCAGTTAAAAGTTAGCTTGAGTCCTCTCTCTCCTTCCTTCCTCACAGCTAAATATCAAATTCTGCTGACTATCTCTCAAATAGTTCTTAGATTTTTTTTTCCTCCCTTTTAAAACTTCTTACCTATAATGGATTCAATGGTGGTCCCAAAAATATATGTTCAAATCCAAATCCCTGGAACTTTTGAATGTTACCTTATGGAAAAAGAGTCCTTGCGTATGTAATTAAATAAAGGATCTTGTGATATCATCCTGATTATCTGGGCGGACTCCAGATCCAATGACAAGTGTTCTAATAAGAGAAAGGCAGGAGGAGAATTGTGATGGAAGGGGAGAAGACATGGACACGTGGAGGAGAAGGCAATATAAAACTGAAGACGGGGCACCTGTGGGGCTTAGTTGGTAAATCTCTGTCTTCAGTGCAGGTCATGATCCTGTGGTCCTGGAATCAAGCCCAACATTGAGCTCTGTGTTTAGTGGGGAGCCTGCTTCTCCCTCTGCTTGCATCTCCCCCTGCTTGTGCTCTCCCTTTCTGTCCAATAAATAAATAAAATCTTAAGAAAAAAAAAGAAAGTAAAGGCAGCAGATTGGAGGCATGTGGCCGTAAGTCAAAGTCAAGAAATGATGATGACCACAAAAAGCAGGAAGAGGCAATGAAAGATTTTGGATTTACAGTTACCAGAAATGGGAAACTGTGGAAGAATATATTTTTGTTGTTTTTAGCCACCCAATTTGTCGAAAATTATTGTGGCTGCCACAGGAAATTGATATGCTACCTTTGCCAGTTTAGATCTTTGTAGTCTGTTTTGGATTAGTTTGATAGCTTCCTCACGGTCTCTCAGCCTCTGGTCTTAGCCCTCCTCAGTTGTACTGTTTACTGTGCAGCCAGAATACTTACACTCAAGGCTTGATTTGGCCTTGTCCTTTTCAATCTGTTTCAATCTGTCTCATTCCCCTACACCTGCCACAGACTCGTGCATAACTTTAACGCTTATTCAGTCTGCACCGCTGTGCCCCATTGTCTTTTTATTTCATTGGTCCTGTAGACCCTCACACTTGGATCAGTCCAGCCAATGAGTTTGTCTACTTCCGCATTAGACTATTGGAAAAATTCATATAGTTGTGTGGACTTTTGCTGCTATATTTTTGTGGTCTCCAGTCTCAGACTGGTTTTCAAAACTGTTTGATAATCTAGTCAGCTCCCTCTCTTAATGGTTCTCAGTGACTCTTCTAAAACTTCATCATTGCCCTCAAATCTCTTGTTTTGTTTGTTTTGTTCCTGCCCCCACTTCCAGTTCCCCCTCCAACTAATGGATAAGCTTACCTTGCCTTTCATGAGAGAAACTTCATGGTTCTCATGATAATATCGCTCAGTTTCCTGTCCCATCCCCATCAATTTTCATAACATTATCTCAGCTTTCCTCCAGTTTCTGAGAAAGACGTATCTCCTCACTCTTGTGCTGGTAATTTTTTCTATTCTTAAAAAAACAAAACAAAACAAAGCAACAAACCGTATCCAGGACTCAATTTATTATTTCCTCTTTGATTATATTTTTAGTGCTTTCTATGGGCTACTTCTCTAATGCTGGTAAACATGCAGACATCTTTCTTGTTTTAAAACAAGCCCTCAACACTTTAAAAATTATGTGACCTGCCTTGATAAAGTAAGAAAAATTTTATAGGTATAAACTAAGCTCTCTTAAAAAAAAGGTGGGGTGCCTGGGTGGCTCAGTTGTTAAACATCTGTCTTCTGCTCAGGTCAGGATACCAGGATCCTGGGATCAAGCCCTGCATTTCCTGCTCAGCAGAAAGCCTACTTCTCCCTCTCCCACTCCCTGTGCTTGTGTTCTCTCTCTCACTGTGTCTCTCTCTGTCAAATAAATAAATAAAATCTAAAAACAAAAAAAGACCCTCAGTGAAGGCTTTGGGAAGAGCTCTGAACTTTTGTTTTTGTTCCGTTTTATCCAAAGAGGAAAAGAGACAAATTAAAGAAATAGGTTAAATGTCTGCCCATGTTACCAGCTATTTGCTGATAATAACATTTCTTCTTTTGTGACTGGAAGGAAGGGCAAATTACTTTGCTTTCATCAACAATTCCCACTCTTGCAATTCTGATGTACTCAGCACTGGGCCCTACTAGCACCGTCTGCTACTATCAACTAATGAGTTTGTACCTGCCTCAGGGGGTAGTGGGAGTGAGGATGAGTCCTGCAAGGAGAAGATGCCTCAGCAGAAACTTAAAAAGAAGAAGTAGGAATTTTCCATACAGTGACAGGGAGGCAGGAGAGTCAGAGTGAGACAGTCAGGGAAGGAGCTGTGGATGATGGAAGCGGAGGTTGGGGTAAAAAGGTGGAAAAAGCAATGAGCCAAAGAAAGAGGGTAGCCTCTGGAGGCTGTAGATTATCCTCCAAAGCTTCCTGAAGGAACATGCTCCTGCTGATACTTTAATTTTAGCCCCGAGTGACCCTTTTTCAGTCTCCTCCTGAACTGTAAGATAGTACTTTTATGATGTTTTTAAGCCACTAAGTTTGTGGTAATTTGTTAAAGCAGCAATAGGAAACCAAAATGCTGGGCTTTTAGTCAGAACACAGTATGAATTTCCTTTTTTAACCTAGAACTTAGTGACAAGTTGTTTTTGATCATATCCAGGGAGTGCTGTCATTTTAGGAGGCTATGATCGGCTCACCAAAGCAGCTGAGGGCTTATTCACCCCGAAGCCACCATGACTGACTCATTTTCTTATGGACTTTCTCTTGGACCCTTCTCTTCCCACCTTCTTTACTTCCCTTCATGTTCTCTGGTCATCATGTTACCCAACCACTTGTCCTGACTTGCACCCAGGCTTATGAGTTACTTTCTTGCGAGGACTTAGTTAATAAGCCCTAGACTTCTCAGCTTCTCTGCTTGGTTTATTTATTTATTTATTTTTTTGAGGAGTTTATTTATTTATTTTATACACACAGTGAGAGAGAGAGAGAGAGACAGCAAGAGAGGAAACACAAGCAGGGGGAGTGGGAGAAGCAGGTTTCCTGCTGAGCAGGGAGCCTGATGCGGGGCTCCATCACATCATAACCTGAGCTGAAGGCAGATGAAATGACTGAGCCACCAGGCACCCCTTCCACATATTGGTCTTTTCTGGCTTAATGCTCCTTGCCAGTCTGAGAAGATAACTGGCTTTACGAGTAAAGGTCCTCAACCCCAAGGACCCTATTGGGATCAACCAGTCCAATCACCAGTTTAGGTAGCATTCAGATGCACACTTTACTGTTTCAATTTACAGTTGCACCTGAGCATTTGACTGTGTTTGCTCATCTGTTTATTCATTTGTTAAACAGTAATTTGTAGAACAGCTGCTCTGTGCCAAAGATTTGGATAGAAACTAGGCATATATAGATAAGTTATGGTCTGTATCATTAAGGAGTTCATAGTCTAATGTGGAAGACAAACATAGAGATAATTATTAAATAATATCATAAGGGCAGAGATGGAAATATGCATAAGCTGTCACTGATCTCAGAGAAGAGAAGCTTTTCTGGGGTAGTGGGAGTGGGGATGAGTCCTGCAAGGAGGAGATGCCTTGGCCGAAACTTAAAAAGAAGAGGGAATTTTCCACACAGTGACAGGGAGGTGTGCATGGAGGAGGGTGTGAATAGAGAACACACAGTAATAGGGGTTCAGAATAAGAAGGGACAAATTAAGCAAAAGCACAGGGAATTAAGGGAGTGTGCAAAGAATAACAAGCAGTTGAATCTAATTGGAATATCGAGTGTGAAGCAGAGTCGGGAAAAGGTTGGAGTGTTGGCAGGGGCCAGACCTTGGAGGACCTTGCATGCTGTGGACTGAGCTCAACCCTAGTATCTGGCTGTCTGTCACTGGAATGCATCCAAGTCATCAACACTCTCCCTCCCCCCCTGCCAAAAAAAGCAGGGAGCAAGAAGGTAAAGCTGCCTGATGCAGGTGCACTCATTGAAGGGATCAACTTTGTTGCTTCCACGAAACGGATCTCAGATACTGGACTTTTCCAAATCCTATCCAGGAGGCTCAAACCATGAATAGTCCCATTGCAATGTTGTGATGCTCAAGAAAAACACAATTGCAGTAACTTAATACTTTTCTACCCACATTTAGATGGCTCTTGAATGATTCAGAAGGAAACTTTGGATGGGATATGGTTAGAAGCAGCTTGGGAAGTTCCCTTAGAAAGGTTAAGAAAGATGAGAACAGCTATCCACAGATGACTAAAGAATAGGCATTGGAAGTTTCCTTTCCTTAATTCCTTCACTGGCTCCCATCAACTTCCTGCCCCTGAGACCCACTGCTTTCCAAGAAAACATCTTAATCCTTAGGTAATTTGGGCTGAAGATACTTCTAATTCCTGAATGGCATTAGATTCTCTGCAAACCTTCCCAGATGCTAAATGGCAGGCAAATTATTTAGGTCTTTTAATTCCAGGAGGCAGGGTAGTATAGCTGAAAGGGCATAAAATGTGAAGTCAGACTTATCAGTGAATATTTACTTACTTTATAGCAGGCTATTAGGTGCTCAGAAAACAAGGATAAGCCCTGTGCCTGATTTCTGGGAGCTGACAGTGAAATGGAGGAGATCTGTAACTTTAATAACAATGTGGTAATGAAATGATCGGGCTTACAGGATACTGTGGAGCAAGAGATGAGACATTAAACCAAGACCAGAGTGAGGGCTCACAGAAAGATAAGCCCTTAACTGGGACTTGAATTTTGGGAAGAAATTAACTGGGAAAAGAAAGCGAGGTTAGGACATATTTTATTTACCTCTTTTCTAATCTGTGTTTCATTTTTTTGTGTGTCTTACCACAGAGTCTCTTTATGGTTTGTACACAGCAGGTTTGTGGTCTGGTAGCGTCACTGTTTACATATCTTCATTAAGTTCTTGTTTGATTGGAATGAAAAGATCATTTATTTCTGGATTAGATGACCTAAATCAGCAGTTTACTCAGGGTTTCCTAATGGATAACATTCAAAGCAGAATACATTTATTTACAAGGGCTTTGTCCTTTGAGGTGATTCCCAAGTAGCCCATTAGCTTTGTTTGATGTCTCATCAGTACACAGGCAGTTGTTTGGGGATGCAGTATGGGTAGTGTGGAGAACCACAGATGTGGCCTATTTATGGACCAGTCTGACTGTTAGAGAATGAATGGTCTGCTGGCCTCCCTTGGTTCCTAGAGAATCACAAGCTCTCTCATTTCCCCTCTTCCCCACGCCACACCTCTGCCCCCAGAGTTGTCTCTCTTTTTCTTTTGATGGATATTAGTGTACTTAACAATCCCTTTGAGAATCTGATGAAAACCAAGACTCTTTATCTAAGAAGATGCATGTGATCAGACAAAAGCGATTAAAGAGTGCAGAGATTTTTCCCACCACTTCCCTGCCTCGCAAATAGAATCTTCAGTGTAAGGGAAGTGATTTTTTTTTTCTCCCTCCAAAGATTTCTTCTTGCAGAATAGAAACTAAGTTGTTCTATGTGATAAAGTTCCTAGAGAGAAGGAGAAAAAGGGATGGATAGAGAGGGAAATGCTTTAGGCAGTGGAGGGTTGGTGCTGGAGGATAGTTTTTCCTGGGTTTTTGAGGAGAGAGATTCTGGAATAACTGCAGGAAAGAGGTAAAATGGGCAGGAGAGCAAAAGGTATTTTCATTAAGTGCTTTTACACATTGCGAGTTTGAGGGCCTTTGAGTAATAAGAGTGAAATATAGAATTTCTTATTTTTATTTATTTTTACCTTTGCACTGTGTTCTTGGCTGTCACAGGGCTTTGAGAGAAAATCACATGGTGGGTACATAGGCCTCTTCACATGATTCTGTAAATACAACATTGAGGAGATTGTAGATCACCCACCACCCAAGCCTAGTTGTAGGTATCCAGGTTAAGAGTGTCCTCTCCCAATAACAGTACCAGTCATATTGGACTAGGCCCATAAGGACATCATTTTAATTAATTACTTCTTAAGACCCTATCTCCAAATACAGTCACATTCTGTGGTCCTGGGGGTTAGGACTTCAACATGCGAATTTGGAGGGAACACAATTTAGGCCATGAAACTTATGCAAATAGGTAAGCCATTAAAATGATATAAGCAAGAAAATTATATAATCTAATTTATATCTTTTTTTTCAGTGTTCCAAGATTCATTGTTTATGCACCACACCCATGTGACTATAATTCAGAAAATATGGGAGAAGAAGAAAAGTAGTGATAGGCAGATGAATTAGCAGATTACTTCAAATCTCAGTGGCTTAACAGAACAAAAGTATATTTTTTCCTTCATTCCACATTTTCAGCACAGACTACCAGAGGGAGCTCTGCTTTCCATAGTCACTTAAGTACCCAGACTGATGAAAGCTCCATTGACTTATGTTCCATGATCCCTCTGTCAGAGAGAAAATAATGTGGGGGCATGTGTTATGACACTTAAAATTTTAGCCTAGGAATGTTACGTGTCTCTTCTATTCATATTTCATTGGCCAAAGCAGTGCATATGGGTATACCTAATTTCAACGGAGATAGAGAATATAATCTCACCATATACTTGGAAAGAGAAGAGCTGGAAATAGTTTGTGAACAGCACTGTAACAACTTTCATAGCAACCTTCCAGGTTAGAAAGAAGCTTCTATGAGTCAAAGTGATGTCTTCCTTTCTTCCTTTCTTTTTTCTTCCTTCCTTTCTCTCTCTCTCTTTCTTCCTCTCTTTCTTTTTTTCTTCCTTTCTTCCTTTCTCTCTCTCTCTTTCTTTCTCTCTCTCTTTCTTTCTTTCTCTCTCTCTCTCTTTCTTTCTTTCTTTCTTCTTCACTGAACTCTGGGCAGCCTATCTAGACTCTAAGTCTATGTTCTGTAAGAGCAGGGGCTATGTTTTGGCCCTTTTTATATTCCAGGTATGGAGTGTATGTCATGTAGTAGATGTTACTAAACATTTATTGGCTGAGTGAACAAATGAATACATAAGAGCATTTAGTGATGGCTGGTTTAATTTTTTTTTTAGAGATATGCAGACTGAGGTAATTTTTCCAAGAACATACCAAAGTCTAAATAATTAGTGTGTTCTTTTTCATTTGGAATGAAGAAGCCAATGATCAAGTGTCTGGTCTTCTTCTACTCTTTTCATTGTATGCTTTGAATCAGACATTTTGGAAGGAGAGGATATTATCCAGAATTCCTGCCACCTTTATTTTCTGCTTTATTTATGGATTTTTTTACTTTATATATGCCAAAGATATTTTAAACTGTTCACTATTATTTACTATTTGAATAAAAACATTTTCAAACATAGCTTTGCCTCTTTCTGATTGATAAGATTTGAACTGATTCCTTTTCCAGAAGGATGGCTTCCATTTGAATTGGAAGTGTAATCCAGTTCAAAAACAAAGAAGTTAAAATAAACATATTTTTCTGGTTCCAGAAATCAGGGTTAAAAGAAGGCAATATGAGAAACACAAATGTTTCTGAAATCTCACTGAACCATATTTATTGTTGTTACTAAATGGGCTTCCCTTAGCTATTTTCAAGTTGAAACCATCAAAAACAGGGTGAATGGCCAGATATTAGGAGACGGTGAAGATCTAAACACTTTGCCAGCAAGTTCTTTCCTGGCATAGAGCCTAAATGGGGCCAGCATGTTGGGGTCTCCTAACCTTCATTTCCTTCATAAAATACTTTTGTATTCTTTGGTAAATATGTTTAAGAAAGGGTTTAAGAAAGGGACTCTAGCCCTTGAGTCACATGTTAACCTGCTGTCTCATGGCACCTGTGGGTTGGTCAGTTTGTCAGCTGTCTTAGGTTAATTGAAAGACAGAAGTCCTAATGGCTACTGACTGGACACCCCCTCCCGCCTTTCAGTCTCATTTCATTACTTAATTCCAGTGAGGTATTGATAGCTTTGCTGCTAGGTGGTTACTGCACTTAAGTAAATCTTAAAGCTCAGCAGAAAATAGTCTGATTAAGATAAAGAGGATAAGTATCTTATTCTTCTATTTGTCTTGCTCCAAAAGACCACAATTAAGAAATTATAAAATAGGTTCTTTGGAAATAGGCTGATCTCCTAAATGGAACTACTGCTGGGCAATTCAGTGCAATAAGAAAATCCAGTAGATTTTCATTCTAGATGTCCTGTTTGTCCTCAGGCTGAAAAATTTGGTTGTTAGTTTTCGACTTGAGAATATATTTAAATTTTGCTCCTGACAGCACAAGCTGACTATAACATTACTATTATATGGGCTATTAGTGTTACATGGTACATACATCCTTTTGGTAGGGGATAGAATTCTTTTATTTATTTATTTATTTTTAAAAAGATTTTATTTATTGATTTGACAGAGAGATCACAAGTAGGCAGAGAGGCAGGCAGAGAGAGGGGGGAAGCAGGCTCCCCGCTGAGCAGAGAGCCTGACTCGGGGCTCGATCCCAGGACTCGGGGCTCGATCCCAGGACCCTAGGATCATGACCTGAGCCAAAGGCAGAGGCTTAACCCACTGAGCCACCCAGGCGCCCCAGAATTCTTTTAGTTCCTGGCATTTATCTGGTGTTAGGGGTATTTGGTTAGACCAATAATAAGCTCATATGTCCTTGTATGATAATAAGCTGCCTTCTTGTTTGCCTTTCCCATCTGATTGGGAGAACTTTGAGGGTAGGAATGTATCTTCTGTGTTTTTCAATTGATTTTATTTATTTATTTTTATTTTTTTAGTTGTTGAAAGAATACATTTTATTTTTTAAAATTTATTTTATTTAAACTCAATTAACATATAGTATATTCTTAGTTTCAGAGGTAGAATTCAGTGATTCATCATTTGCACCCAGTGCTCTTACATCACAAGCCCTCCTTAATGTCCTTTACCCAGTTACCCCACCCCACCCCTCCACTCACCTCCCCTCCAGCAACTCTCAGCTTGTTTCCTATGATTAAGAATCTCTTATGATTTGTCTCCCCTGATTTCATCTTGTTTTATTTCTCCCTTCCTTCCCTATGATCTTATGCTTTGGTTCTTAAATTCCACATATGAGTTAAATCATGTAATTGTCTTTCTCTGATTGACTTATTTTGCTTAGCATAATACCCTCTAGTTTCATCCACGTTGTTGCAAATGGGTAAGATTTCACTTTTTTGAGGGCTGAGTATAATTCTGTTGTATGTATATATACCATATCTTCTTTATCCTTTCATCTGTTGACGGCATATGCACCCCAGTGTTTATAGCAGCAACGTCCACGATAGCCAAACTATGAAAAGAGCCCAGATGCCCATCAACAAAGTTCAATTGATTTTAAATTGTAACTTGAAATGCTTCATGCAGCTGGGACTGTTGTTGGGTTATAAGGATGCCGAGCGTTTGGGGATTGACCTAGTCAGAAATATTGGGTTTAGCTGTGAGAGGCCTTTTCCCTGGCCTGTGGGCCCCACCCCTCATCACACACTGCCTAACTGGGCCTTGGGTCATTGACACCTTGGCTCCTGGGCTTCTCTCAGATGTGTTGGGGGTTTCTTGGACTGCAGTGTCATTTTCATGATCTTTGTAACCTCCTCCCTTCCTGGCTATTCCTAATCTCCTGTGGGGACTGAATATATGCTTGATGAATGAGCAACGGAGGGCGTGTGCGGATGCCTCAGATAGTTCTTGGGCTGCCATTTCAAATTTCTTGTCATTACAATCTCTCTTTTGGGATTTAGGCAATATCTAAGAAGACCTAAATGAAAGTCCCTTACCTGAGAAAGATATCAGTGTCATTCATATTAGCAGAGGTCAAAATGATACAACCTGGGACAGAAATAATTAGATGGGAGAGGGATGGATGGGGCATTAGAAAGACCCACACAAGGGCCCTTCCTCAGGATGCGGGCTGAATGGGGTCTCTGGGTGAGAGGAGCTGGGTGAGAGGAGGGTGAAAGGAATGGGCTGCAGGTGGGGTCTCTGGGTGAGCAGGGATCAGTATGAGGATGCTGAGCACTGGAGAAGTACAGATATTATTGAAAGAGGGAGCATTGAAGATGAGGGGAAGGGGTTGCCAAAGACCCACCAGTGCTTTAAGGTTTTGCATAAGGAGCCCTGATTTATTCTGCCCACAGCAAAGATTGTGTCTAAGGAGATCATGAGTGCAGTGAAATGAACTCATCAGATGCAGGGTCACTTGGTGGCCTGTGAGAGTCCTGATTGTCTAACTTTCTCCTCATCCTAGGAATGTTTATAAAGCAGGGTCAAGGTCATTTTGGAAATAATGCATTAAATGAAAAAACAAAACAGGAAATATCCCTACTAGCTAATTGTTAGCTTGCTGAGCATTCATAAACTAAGCCTTGTTTGTTTACTGAATGTGGAGCAGAATAAAAAATAATAATGAGTTCGCACATAGCATTTTCTAGTTTATAAAGCACCTTCATGTACTGAATCTTTTCAGTATTCCAGTAAGGTAGGGAGGTCTGTTGTTATCCCCCATTTGCAGATAGGGACGCTGAGGCTTGGGGCAGTTGCTTAACTTGCACATGTTACGTGGCTGCCAAGTGGCAGATGTTAAGATTAGAGCTCAGGCCCTCCTGATCTGAGATCTGTGTGTTCTTCTGTGCCAACCTGCCTCCAACCACATTTCCCAGGCAAGCAGCTCAGGCTTAATTGTTCCGGACCTTTCCTTGCCTGGCTGTCCCAACCTAAGCATTTCTAGGATTACTTCTTGAGTTCAATTTTGACCTTGGTGAAGTGTGTTGTTTTAAGTAAAGGTTGTAAAGATTTAAGGTGATAGTACGTAAATTATGGCTTTTATTTCTCAAATCTGGTGTTCGTTAGGGTTTACCTGACTGTAGCTGAGGTTATGATTATTTACACAGTGTTTTTGTGTGGGGACAGAAGCAGATGATAGTGCTGAGAGGTGTTTATCCAGCTTGCAGAAATTCAAAGCCCTGTTGTTGTCTTGAGCATGTTGTGCTCCCTTCGGTCCCTGTATTCTCAGAAGTAGAAGTTACTTGGGGAAGTATATGGTGCCCTTCGGCTGAAACTTGACTGTTTCCAGCGGGCCCTCCAGGGGCCTCCACCAATCGTGTGGGTGGTCCTCACCACTGCCTCAATGGAAGGTCAGCTTTGTTTACTTCAAGTAATTATCATTATTAATTTGCTAATAAGGGTGCTGCTTATTAAGTGCCTTCTCTGTGCCAAGCACAGTGCTAAAACCATTATACATGACCTCCAATACTGAAAACCATTATATAAAGTAGGCATCATGATCTCCATTTTATTGGTAATGAAATTGGAGAGGTTAACTTATACAGGTCCTAGAATTAAGTCAGCTTAAACTTGGCCAGTTTCACTCTTGTGTCTGAAATGTTAGTATGGGCAATTCTATAACAAATTAAAAAGGTACAGAACTTTATTAATTCTTGTACACCACAGTGGATAAATTAAAGACCTCTCCTCGTGATTGTGCCTAACTGTGGGAACTCTCTGAGCTTGTTATCATTCCTCAGGCCTGCTGCTCTGGGGTGGTGGGGTGTGTGTGGCTGTACCTGGGGTATTTTCTTTGGTGGGGGCAGGCTGTGCAACTCTGACCTCACATGGGTCTTTTTGAGCACCCCATTTTGATTGGTTGAACTTTTCACTTCCTGTATCACTTCTGGATCAATAAATTAAAAGGGTTTGTGTGTCTGTGGAAAGGTAGGTTCCTTTTCTTTCTTCCTCCTCCTCCTCCTCCTTTTTTTTTTTTTTTAGGGAAGAGAGAGAAAATCTGAAGCATGCTCCATGCCCAGCGCAGAGCCGGACACAGAGCCCAGTCCCACAACCCCGAGATCACGACCCGAACCAGAATGGAGTTGGACGCTTAACGGACTCAGCTACCCAGGTGCCTTGAAAAGGTAGTTTTAGACCCAAAGGACTTATTTACCTTAGAGAATGCCTGTCAGGGAGGCATACTGGCTCTTGAAATGAGCCTCTTAGAGTTGTTTGCAGTAAGTGCTAGCCTGCTCTCCTGTGTGAGTAATTTCTCTCAGGAAGTGACTTGAGTCTTTGGAAACATCTGGCTCAATAAACACACCATCCACACAGCTGGGCTTAGGGAAAGTTGTGCTGGTGAGGCAGCTGTGGTGGAGTGGGCTTGGGCGCCGACTGTGACCTTGGCAAATTCATCCAGTTTATTAGTGCCTCCATTTCCTTAATTTGAATTCAAATATGTAACACGAGTTTCAGCTGCGTGGGTGATGGACTGCAAATCCTCTAGTGCTCTGGAACGATCCTTAAAAAACAGTTCTGTAAAATCTCTTGCTTTCAAAAAAAAAAAATCTTGCTTTCCGAACACTACAGTGTGAGCGTCGTCGTTGGCCAGTACTTTTGTTTGAGTAATTTTCTTTTTCTGGTGGAGAGAATAGGAGAGCTTCAATTTCTCCTTTTGCAGATGGCAATGAGCCCCACTTCCCTCTTGTCTCTCTTGAAAAAACTACTAAAAACGACCCCAACACCAAACAGTCATGTGTAGCAGATGCATCCCACTGTTTGGGGGTAATGGAGCAGGTGTGTGGGGTTGCTGCATCTCATTGGAGAGAAGGAAACAGCTGAAAAGGAAGGATTAGCCATCATTCTGTTCAGAGTCTCCAAACACCGCCCCTCACTGGTGTCCCCTCAGGGTCCCACCAGCAGCTACTCAGCTCAGACCTTTCTCTTGCCCAGCATCTTCCTCCTTTATCCCATGTCCCAGTAGCCCAAATCGCTTTCTACCGTGTCAATTTATGGTAAAGGCCATTTGAACTCTTCTCTGTTTAAATCCCTCTCTTCCGCCCAGGGTGAGGACGATGGACTTACCTTTAATAACCAGGCAAGTTCATTAAGGTATTTTCCCAAAGGAGAAGAAGTTTAGTGTATGGAAGAAGTTTCCTTGCTTCTTTCCTTCCTTACTCTCTTTCTTCTTTGGGTTGTTATTGGTGTTTCATAGCAATTGGTTTATTCTATGAATATATTCACCTTGGTCTCCCTAAGGCAGCAGGCAGAGTGATTATTCTGATCACAAATTAGATTTGTGTTTCCTTTCCTTAAAACTTTTCACAGTCCAGGGACGCCTGGGTGGCTCAGTTGGTTAAGCGGCTGCCTTCGGCTCAGGTCATGATCCCAGTGTCCTGGGATCAAGTCCCGCTCGGCAGGGAGCCTGCTTCTCTCTCTGCCTCTGCCTGCCACTCTGTCTGCCTGTGCTCGCTCTCTCTGAAAAATAAATAAATAAAATCTTAAAAAAAAAAAAAACTTTTCACAGTCCAGAGTCACAGATTCAGAGCTCCCATGGTGGCCTTTGGGACCCAGAGTTTTGCTATTCCAGGTTCCCTCACTGACTTCTGACCAGTCATGACCCCTCCCTCACTGTGCTCCGGCCAAGTTGGCTTGCTGGGTCCAGCCAAAATCCCTGGCATCCCAGGACCTAGAGCTTCTCCTCACTTCTTTCAGGACTCTGATTAAAGATCTTAGGGTTAGGGAAGCCTTCTGTGACTGCTTTGTGAAATTGCACCCTCCACTATTCCTTTACCACAAAATATTGTTATTTAATAATTTATATTACATATATATATATATTTGTTGTTGCTGTTGTTTGTTTCCCTGCACTTGAATGCAAGTTGGAAGAGTAGAGTTTTGTTTTGTTTTTTTCTGACTTAGTGCTCTTTCCAAATTTTTTATAACAGTGACTTGCATGTAGTCGTCCTTGATACATATTTTTTGAGTGAATGAATGAATGAATGAATGATCAAATGTGTTTAGCAGACAGCTATTTCTTGAGCACCTACATGTGTCAGAGCCTATGATCTCTATCTCAGCAGATTAGATTGTGAGAACTAGTTATGCAAATATCCTTCCTTAAATGCAGCGTTCCCCAAATATAAAACGTTGTTATTTATGTTCCCCGTCTCCTCTCATTTTTCCTCTCACGGCTAGGTACCTAGGAGGCCTATTGTTCTATATCAGGAATTGGTATACTTTTGCTTTAAAGGGCCAGACGATAAATATTTTAGGTTCCGTGGGCCATACTGTTTCTGTCTTGACAACTCAGCTTGGCAGTTGCCTCAGGAAAGTGGCCATAAGCAGTAGGTAAAGAACGAACGTGACTGTCTTCCAACAAAACTTCGACCCAGAGTTTGCTAACCCCACTTGGAAATTTCACAGATTTCTTTCACAGACCAACCCCAAATTTGTTAGTGCACCATTTGGTACCTTTCCTACAGTAACTGATATTTTAGGGAGTTCTGAAGAAGAAGGTTTCACTGAACAGGGACCATTGGCTGGTAGTGGAATTTAAGGAATCAGCATAATCTCAAATGAATATCACATGGAGGTGAGGAGGGAACTTTCCCAATCAACCTCAAACTTTAGTTCTTAGGCTTGAGAAAGTCCTACCTTGTTCCTCAGTAGTCAGTCTCAGGGGACTGAAAACAGATGAATGGGGGCATTGGCCAAAGCATTCTAACTTTGCCCAAGTTCAAAGTGATGTGAAAAAACAAGCATTCTTTCATGGTCAGATTTTAACATATTCACTAGGGATGATCTGTGCCCTCAGACAGTTAGAGGGCTTCCTTTGCCAGTATTATAGTACATTTTGTAGGAAGTGTATCTCGAAATATCAGGCTGGATTACCACCCTGGTGCTGGGCAGCTCTCTCTCAGGCTCAAGTTCCAAATTGTCTGTTTTATGGTTTATTTTTCATGGTTTAATTTGCCAGGAAAGGCTATCTTCGGTGAGCATGCTTGACAACACTGCTGAATTTCTGGATCCACCGCCTGGCTCCAACCTTTGTAGCCATAGGAGAGATTGTATCAATTTAAATTTTAGGTTACAGGCAGATCAGTGGGTTCCATATGTTCCCTGTCTTGTGCCACCTCTGTTAATTTGAAACATACTGCTGTTTGGCAGGGCCAGAGCAGATTTTTGGCAACTCAGTAGATATGTGTATATGTGTAGTGTTTTTTGCTTTAAAAAAAAACAAACCCAAAAACTAAAGGGAAAAAGAGCTGATGAGTCAAAGTATTTCACAAAACTGAATTTCCACGTATAGATTACAGAGAAAATGTGCTTCATTAGTAAGATGCTATTGTATTCTGGTAACCAAAATTAAAAACATATTTAGGAAATGTTCCATTGCTTTTCCAGGATTGAAAGTTCTGTATGGGCTACGTGTTACTATTTTTTTTTTTTTAAAGCTTTTAGTGTTTATTCTTCTTGAGTGATAACCAGCTTTGAAGAGGGTGTTTTCTGATGAAATTTTGGACGGTAATGTAATGCCACTGTAGAGATTTGATTTCTTTGGTTTTGTACAGTGAGGGTTTTCTTATCACAAGGCTGAATGAAAACACATCAGAAACACATATTTGGTAAGAAGTGGAGAGACCAGAAGGCTGTGCCAGAAAGGAAAATTTATTTTAGAACATTGTCCAGTCCAGTCAGATGGGAAAATAGGGAAGGGAGAGTAGGTATTTTTTAGAAGAAAATTACTTTCTTAGTTTAGATACTATTAATAAACAGTTATTCCAAAGAATTATAAGGTTATTTTTGGTCTGGGTTTTTTCTTTGGCTTGTGGCATTAGCTATTTACCAGGAAAAAAATAAACTTTTTTTTTTTTACTTTATTTAAGCTTTATTTAAACATATAATGTAACCCCACCACCCTCTCCCAACCCCTCTTCCCCCCACCCCCCTCAGTTTGTTTTATGACATTAAGAGTCTCTTTTGGTTTTTCTCCCTCCCGATCCCATCTTCTTTCCTTTTTACTTTTCCTACCACCTTAACTCCCACCCCCATTGCATCTCCACTTCCTCATATCAGGGAGATCATGTGGTAGTTGTCTTTCTCCAGTTGACTTATTTCACTAAGCATAATATGCTCTAGTTCCATCCATGTCGTCGCAAATGGTAAGATTTCATTTCTTTTGATGGCTGCATAGTATTCCATCGTATATATATACCACCTCACACCAGTCAGAATGGCTAAAATGAACAAGTCAGGAAATGACAGATGCTGGCGAGGATGTGGAGAAAGGGGAACCCTCCTACACTGTTGGTGGGAATGCAAGCTGGTGCAACCACTCTGGAAAACAGCATGGAGGTTCCTCAAAAAATTGAAAATAGAGCTACCTTATGACCCAGCAATTGCACTACTGGGTATTTATCCTAAAGATATAAACATTTTTTTTAAAAGATTTTATTTATTTATTTGACAGACAGATCACAAGTAGGCAGAGAGGCAGGCAGAGAGAGAGAGAGGAGGAAGCAGGCTCCCCACCTAGCAGAGAGCCCAATGCGGGGCTTGATCCCAGAACCCTGAGATCATGACCTGAGCTGAAGGCAGAGGCTTTAACCCACTGAGCCACCCACGCGCCCCAAAAAGAAACATTTTGAATACATATATTACCTGGGAAATAAATTTATATGTCTACCTAATGGTAAGATTACAACTAGGTATATTTCAGATAGGAGTTTATTAGAGCAATCACTCCCTACATCACAAATTGGTAGACTTCTTCCTCTGCTTCCCTTTTTCCTTCTTCACCTTCTCCATCTCCTCTCTCCTCCCCTTTCCTTCTCCTCCTTTTTTTTTTTGTTTGAATCTATTAATAAAAATAATAACATCAGGCAGTTTTTGGTTTTAAAATGGGATTTTATATAACTAGACAATCCACATAGTGTTGGTGTTAGATACAAAGCCAGATAGTTCAGTTAACATGAACACATGTCCTTCCTATTTCTAGAACAAGATGTATTACGTAAAACCCTGATTGTTTTTTTCCCTTTTACATCCAAGTTAGCTCTATTATGTTAGTATCAGCAGATGGGTTTAATTTGAGTAATTTTTCACTTTGGACCACCTCATGCTTTTTCCCGGGAGCCATAACTGAGAGTGATCTCATAGATGGGATTGCATAAATGATACTCATTAGGGTTGTTTAAGAACTCGAGTGGATATGCCCAGTTGATAATAAAATTGGAAAATAAACAATAATTAAACATTATCAAAAACCCTAACCAAACTCTTTTTCAGATCTCTGGACACTGTGATAAGAGCTAAATCAGATATTGTGACTAATATGTTACTTGAATTTAAATTTAGGGATTTTTGTTGTTTTTGTTGTTAGCAAGTCTAACCTTTCAAATCATGCATATTTTTAAAATAAAAATTTTAAGCCGCCCTCTTAGCGCAGTAGGCAGCGCATCAGTCTCATAAAATAAAAATTTTATTTTTTATTTATTTAGAAAGAGAGAGAGAGAGCGCATGCGTGCACAAGGGAGGGGCAGAAGGAGAGGAAGAGAGAGAATCTCAAGGAGACTCCATGCTGAGCACAGAGCCTGATGTGGGGCTGGATCTCATGACCCTGAGATCATGTTCTGAGCCAAAATCAAGAGTCAGAAGCCAACTAAGCCACCCAGGCACCACTCAAATTATGCATATTTAATTTAATTTATTTTTAAAAAGATTTTGTTTATATGTTAGAGAGAGAAGGTGAACACAGGCGGGGTGGGGGAGAGCATAGGCAGAGGGAGAAGCAGGCTTCCTGCTGAGTAAGGAGCCCCATGTGGGACTTGGTCCACATGAGTTGAAGGGAGATGCTTAACCAACTGAGCCACCCAGACATCCCAAATTAGGCATATCTTAAATAATGTATTACTTTTCATTTTGATTTAGAGATTTAACAGCATTTTAATCTTTATTATTTTATTTGCTTATCATGTCAACCTTGTAAGATGGGCATGTTGTCCCTGGTTTATTGGAATAGCAGCCCTCCAAGTTAATCCAGTCTCTGTCTCATGGTGGTAAGATTAGACCTGAAAAGCAGAGGGAGAATTGGCACTCAGGTGTGACTACTAGGTTGTGACTTTATGCACATGCCTTGTAAATTTATGTGTTGTATTTCAGAACAAATAGAGGTGGTGGCTTCTGTAATCTGGAGCCCATCTAGTAAAAACATTAAAAATGGCTAAAATACTACCTTCTTCTCATTGACTGTTACCTAACACAATATACTGCTGAGAATTACAGTGAAAAACAACAGATATATCATCTTCCTTGCTTTAATGACACAAAATTAGTTTCAGTTATACTTCCTACATTGAAGACACTTTGTGGAATCATGGTGTCAATGTCAAGTTTGCAGCTCTACATGTAGACTGGCATCTGATTCTTACCTTTCCCTCTGGCCAAGTCATGGTTGTCTGTACCTGTGAAGCCAGGTATGGTCATGTGACCTGCTGTTGCCAATGAAACAGGAAGAGAGGGAATGTCTGGGTGGAAGCACTCAAGAGCTGGGTGTGCTTCTCTGTGCTCTCTTTCCTTTGCCTTGGCAGTCACCGAGGCACATGTTGACATGGAGATGCCATTACACTGAAGCAGTCAGGAATGCCCAGCCAACACATGGAGGACAGCTGCCTTGGAGAGCATCCTGGACTGGTGATGGACTCTGAATAAGAAATAAACTTTTGTTGTTAAGTCACTAAAATTTTGGTTACTGCAACAACCTGATCAATTAAAAATGAAACTGAGCTAATGTAGTTCTTTTAATTCCCCAAAGGTTCCCACTGAGCCACGGCATGCTATTATCTCCTTTAAGCATTCTACTTTCCTCCCACAGCATCCCCAAAATCAATATTTTTGAGTAACATGTGACTATATCATAGAATTATTGAATAATTTGTAGAGTCTAGAATTATTAAAGACACATCGTTCAAAATCTCTTTTAAATTATCTTTTCAGTGAGGTCAAACCAGTTAATTTGCTTTTTGAGAATTCAAAAAATACCTAGCTAACCTGTCAGTCATATTCTACCATTAATTATCAACAATACTTTATCTCTAAGATTAAGTATATATGTCAATGAACCAGTTCTAAGCTTATTGGATATACATATATATTCTATATAAAATAAATTCATACATATATATACATGCATATATTTAACTATTAAAAGCTATGGTACATGTTTTATAGATTTTCTTTTATAATATGCAGAGTGCTATAGAAACAAATTACCTTTCCAAGGGTCTGATCCCTTTCAGAGAAGAGGCAACAAAACAGATCATAAACCTCATATCATGCTGGCAGTGACTATACATATACATATATACATATACATATACATATATATATATATATTTGGCTCTGTGTCTGTTCATTCTTTTTTATGGCTGAATAATATCCATCATACACACATACACATATTTACATACATATATCTATATCTTTGTATCTATATCTATTTATCAATCTATTTATCCATTGCATCTTCTTTATTCATTAAAGAGCTTCAATGGGGGAGAACTTCCCTCTAGATTAGGTGTTGCTGAGAAATGAATCATCCATTAAAATTTTACTCAACTGATGATTAGAAGTATATATCTTACTTTCACACATTTTTGTACACTTTATATAAATGTCTCACTCTGGGACCACATTGCTAGGGTCCTTGAAGTTTAAGCTTTCTTAATTTTAATAATTTCCCTGAGCATCAGTAAGGGAGACTGACGGGGAGAGGTTAGAAAAAAAAGAGGACATAGCAAGAGAAATGCGGGTGAAAAACCCTGGATGGAGAGAGTTTCAAGGAACAAATAACCATCAGTAGCATATTCCACAGGAAGCCAAGTGAGATAAAGACTGGAAAGAATCCTGGTAGATACAAGGTCATTTCTGACCTAATTGTACATGGGCAAATATCTATTTCTCTTCTCCTGGTCTTCTAGAGTGGCTCCTAAACCCTACAAGAATATAGAAGGTGAGGTTGTCAGTTGGCAAACATCATTATGTGTCCTAAGATGAAAGAAGCTTCCTGAAATCTGAGAATATGAAGGAAATATGAATATGAAGAAAATTTGGGAAACAGTCCCATTACAAAGAAGACCATTATGTTGTCTGACTAGAGAGCGTTGATAGCAGCTACCTACACAACAGCTTTCATAAATGGCTAATGTGTGATGATCAAATTTTTATATATTTTGCCCCAGATGAATTTCCTTGAACATGTTCATATGTTTTGCCTTTGATGTATTTTTCATCTCTAGAAGTCTCATTGGGTTTTTAAAAAAATCTCCCATTTTTATCCTCCTCATGTTTGTGTTTTCTTCTCCCTCTTAAACATAAAGGTTGTAGTTATAATTGTTTTAATACCCTTTTCTGCTAATTCCAACAACTCTACAATTTCTGGATCTGTTCCTGTTTGATTTTTCTTCTGGTTGTGGGTCAAATAAAACAGGCATTTTGAAAAAATATTTTATTTATTTATTTGACAAACAGAGATCACAAGTAGGCAGAGAGGCAGGCAGGTGGGGGGGAAGCAGGCTTCCTGCCAAGCAGAGAGCCTGATGTGGGGCTCCATCTCAGGACTCTGGGATCATGACCCAAGCCAAAGGTATAGGCTTTAACCCACTGAGCCACCGAGGCACCCTACAACTGGCATTTTTTGATTGGGTACCAGACTTCTGGAATTTTAGATGATCGGGTATTAGATTTGGTCATATTCCTTTCAGTGGTGTTTTTGAATGTTCTGGTATGTAGTTAAGTTACTTAAAACAGTTCAACCTTTGGAGACTTGCTTTTAATCTTTGTTAGGGCAGATCCTGAGTAGTATTTTGTCTAGGGCTAATTTTGTCTCATTACTAGGGTGATAACCTTTCTGAGGACTATCCAATACCTTGAATATTAGGACATCTTTCAACCTTCAAATTGGATTAGATAGCCTCCAACCAGAATGGAGGGAACATAAAATATTCCCAGCCTCGTGTAAGTTCAGGGAATTGTTTGATTCTGTTTATTAGTTCTTTGCTTGGTCTTGGCAGTTTCTTCTCAAGAATGCCAGGATAGTCATATTATATCTTTAAAGACTGGAGTGGGGGGACTCCTCTGCACTCTCTCTGCTGTTCTCTATTTTTTAGTATTCTTTTCTATGCCTTCTAGTTTTCTTGGCCTCCCTGTTCTCTGATCTCTGTGTTATTAACTGAGTGATACCACTGATCTCTGTTTGGGTCACTCTGTGTTATTAACTGAGTGATACCACTGATCTCTGTTTGGGTCCCCCACGCTCTGTGTTGCAGCTTAGAAATTCTTCTAGGCGATGAGCAGGAGTTGTCTCAATGGTTTTTATTTTCTCAGGGATCAAATCTCATGTTGCTTCTTGTCCAATGTCTGAGAACTATTTTTTTCCATATATTTTGTTTGGTCTTCTTATTGTTTAAGGTAGAAGGGTAAAACAGTCCCTGTTACTCCGTCTTGGCTGGAAGTAAAAGTTCCCAGCATGCTGATTTCTGATTGATAGCTAAGAGTAATGGTTTCTCAACAAATATTCTTAGGGGATGCCTGGGTGGCTCAGTGGGTTAAGCCGCTGCCTTCGGCTCAGGTCATGATCCCAGCGTCCTGGGATCGAGTCCCACATCGGGCTCCCTGCTCGTCAGGGAGCCTGCTTCTCCCCTCCCCTCTCTGCCTGCCTCTCTGCCTGCTTGTGTGATCTCTGTCTATCAAATAAATAAATAAGATCTTTAAAAAAAACAAATATTCTTAGAAATTATTGTTTCTTAAACACATAAACAAAGGCTTGCCATGAAAATAACTTGCTTTTTACCTCTTCTGAGGTCTGAATCTCCAACATTTTTTTCCTCATTATGTTGAGTGAATTTTTTTTTTGTTTTATTTTTTAAAGAATAAATTTTCAGGAAGACCTGCAGAAAAGATGATTGAAAGAGTAAGCTCTGGTAGTCCTTCACTTTTTTTTTTTTTAAAGATTTTATTTATTTATTTGACAGAGATCACAATTAGGCAGAGAGGCAGGCAGAGAGAGAGAGGAGGAAGCAGGCTCTCCGCTGAGCAGAGAGCCTGATGCGGGGCTCGATCCCAGGACCCTGAGATCATGACCTGAGCCGAAGGCAGAAGCTTAACCCACTGAGCCACCCAGGCACCCCAGTCCTTCACTTTTTGAAAGAAATATTCTAAACAATAATTAGTTTTCACTGCAGAGTGGTTTTCCTGCCAGAGCTATATTGATTGTAAAATGTGTTGATGAACAAATGCAGAACACTTATTTACCTCTTAGTTTATTCATATATTACTCTCCTGTTATTCTAATTAGTTAAAAACCAACCAACCAACCAGTCAAATGTGAAATCATTGTCATTTAATGTGCTCACTATGAAAGAACTGAAATGAACTGTAAATTACAAACCAGAAGCTTTCTAATTACTGTAGTCCTGTTGTAGCTGTTATTTGTACAAGTAATCCAGCTCATGTTGATTTTGGAGTACAGAGTGATACAGTGAGAGGTTCTGAAGCAGCAGTCTGTCCGAGGTGCAAACATTGCAGATGCATGTTCTGAAGCTGAAGGAAACATCACTGAAGATTGAAGCTTAAAGAATACCCCTATGAAACATTTCTTTTTCTATTGAGTTATTTTAGAAACAAATTTCATAGAGTCCAGTCTTTCTGCCCTGATTATTTTTATATGAAAATTTCAGAGTGAAAAAGTCACTGTGTAGTTTTGAATAAATTTCAGGCTAGAAAGGAATTATTTCACTGGGGAATTAGGACAAAGGAATGCTATATGGGCTAGATACAGAAAACTGTTCTTCCCATATTTGTCAACTTTGCATTGAGTGTCTCCACTATGTGTGACACACTGTGCTGGGAAATCAAAGCCAACCAACCAACCTACAAAGTCATTTTCTCAAAAAGAAGGGACTACTTTGGGGCACCTGGGTGGCTCAGTGGTTTAAGGCCTCTGCCTTCGGCTCGGGTCATGATCCCAGGGTCCTGGGATCGAGCCCCACGTTGGGCTCTCTGCTCAGCAGGGAGCCTGCTTCCCCCTCTCTCTGTCTCTGCCTGCCTCTCTGCCTACTTGTGATCTCTCTCTCTGTCAAATGAATAAATAAAAAAAAAAGAAGGGACTACTTTGAGTTTTATTGCCTTTTAAGTTGCTTGTTTAATACTGAACAGTGGATTTTTTTTTCTCCCTTGGTTCATAGAAAAATGTGGGACAGATGGTAATTCTTCATGATATGACATAATTTGATCTTCAAGGTTTTGTTTTCATCTATCATTACATTAGTTTTGGCTTTTTGTTTTGTTTTGTTTTGTTTTTTGGCCTCTCAAAAAAGAAAAAAAAAAGAAGGATTCTTTTCCATTAGCCATACTTGTTAAAAATTTAGGGCTGCTTTTAGAGTTCAACTAAAAGCTGCATTATGTAACTATACTTTTTAGATTTTAAAGGTTTAGGCATCCTTGCCTGTTATTTCGCATGGTTCTGCTGGGTTGTGTTAAGTTTAGTTTCTATACTGGTCTTAACTTCTTATATATCTTGGTCTCATCTCTGACTGCCCAGTTTTGACCTATACTTTTTTTTTCTGGCTTTCTGTTTGCTTGGATGTTCTAGTTTGAGTCCTAGCTCAATTAAACTCTTCTGGCTTTTGAATCTCTGCATCACTTCCCAGTAGATGATTTGTTCACTCCTGGCACAGAATTTTCGTTGGTTGGCTGTCCTGGTAGTGGTGAGTCATTCTCTTACTCCACCCATCACTGCTCTTTGGCACAAGCCTGAAAAATGTGGCTGTGTACCTGGAGAAGTCTGTAGCCAGGACCAGGTAATGTCTTTAGCTACTTTCCTCTAAAAGGAGTTTGCTATTTACAATGCCTTTGTATTGTTTTGTGCTTTCATTTTGTTTTTCTACTTCTGAAACCCTTTGGGTCACATTGGATTTACCCAGGATCTCACAACTTGGCTCTGAAGAGTGAAGAATGGAATCTCAATTCACTATTAACAGACTCATAGTTTACTTTGGCAAGTGTAGCTCTACCACTTTCAAGCTGCCAGATCCCATTTAAAGATCTACTTTACTTTGAGTACATTCTTTTAATATCACATCTATTTAGGTACTTGATTAACTAGAACAGTGAAAAAATTTGCTAGTTTAGATATTTTCTTAGAACTCTAACCAATAAAATAAATCTGGATGACTGAATCATCAAAAAACCTCATTAGAATAAATTAGCAATGACTAGTAATTATTGATAGTTAAGTTGAGTAAAATAAGTCAGTGTATATGTATCGAAAACCCGCTCTATGACCAGCACTGTTAAGTCCCTGAAAAAGACATGGATTTTGCCCTTTTGGAAGTCATGGTCAATATGGGTAGGTAGACCCTCAACAGACAATTTCAAGAAGATGTAGAAAGTGCACAGTACTCCCTATACACAATACACTATTGGAAAGGGTGGGCGGGACAGCCAGTCCAGTCTGGAGTTATGGTGGTTGGGACAGGTGAGGAAGAAATATTCCTACAAGAAGTGATGATTCATACTTCCTAATTACCTGATTTGATGAATAACTTCACTTAGCACTTGTCCTCAGAAGATGAGGACTGAATAGAACATGGGCTGTATAAATTCAAGATGAATCCTGTATCACATACTGTGGTACTTGTGTCCAGTGTCTACTATGAGAAATGGCTATAGAATATGGATGCAGAGAATCACATGAAATAAATATACAAATTAATGATGGAGCTCATTTCAACCACCACTCAGGTCAAGAAAATAAACTTTGTCAGCCTCCTAAGGAGTCTCTCTGTGCTGCATTCCAATCGTAGCTCCCTTTCTTCTTCAGTCACCATTGACTTTTACAGTAATCATTTCCTTGCAGTTCTTGATGATGCAGTTCTGTCATCCAAGGTGCATCCCTAGATACAGTATGGTAGTATTGTCAACTAAAAGAAAAATCAATGTGGTGTCTTGAGTTTCTTTTAACCTACAAATTCTGCTTTTATCCCTATTATTCTCTTTGCAGAACTTGGTCTGTTTTGCTTGATCTCTAGAGTTTCCCACCATCAGGAGTTTACTGATTGAATACTCATGGTGCATTCAACTTGTTCCTTTGTTCCCTGTATTTCGTGCAAATTGGAAGTTGGATCCAGAGAAATGATCAGACTGAGGTTCTAACCCTTTGACAAGACTATGGATGCTGATGTTTTCTTTCTTTTTCTTTCCCCTCTCTTTTTCTTGAGGTATAATTGACATATAACATTGTATTAGTTTCAGATGCACAGCATGATTCAGTATTTGCATATACTGCAAAATGCTCACCACAGTAAGTCTAGTTAACATCTGTCACCACACGTAATTACAGAATTTTTTTTTGTGGTGAGAACTTTTTAGGATTTCCTCTCTTAGTAACTTTCATATATGCAATACAGTATTATTGACTATAGTTGCCATGCTATCCATTTATATCCCCATGGCTTTGTTATTTTATAACTGGAAATTTGTACCTTTGACTGCCTTCTCCCACAGACTTTGCCTCAGGCAACCACCAATCCATTTTCTGTATCTATGAACTGGGTTTTCTGTTTTGTTTTTATTTTTAAATTTAACTTTTTTTTTTTTTTTTAGATTCCACATATAAGTGAGATCCTATGGTGTTTTTCTTTCTCAGTCTGACTTCTTAGACTCAGCATAATGCCCTTGAAGTCCATCCATATTGTCATAAATGGCAAGATTTCATTATTTTTTAATGGATGAATAACATTTCACTTTACATATATACCCTAATTTCTTTATCCTCACATCCACTGATGGACACTTAGGTTTCCTTATCTTGGCTATTGCAAATAATGCTACAGTAAACATGAGGGTGTAGTTATCTTTTCAAGTTAGTATGTTTTCCCCCCTTTAGATATTTTCTTAGAACTCTAACCAATAAAATAAATCTGGATGA